>JBAIZL010000010.1:2197500-2237500 GCA_036971475.1 Prosapia bicincta
GTCTATTCGTTATTAAGACAGTCATTCCATTATAGAAGTGAAAAATTCTTACATGAATACACACGTTCCTTGGAAACAAGTGTACAAATATTTATTAAAAGTCTTTCTAAGTAAATATATTTTGCAAACATAATTAAAATCATTAGAAAACGTTCTGTCTCAGTAAGTTTTTACAAATTTACATAATTAAAGTTGGAATAGCAATAAACTAATGTAAAAGTGATTGATTAACTAAATAGTTCTACCTGACTTGCAAATCCACCGCATGTATTTAAAAAAAACAATCTCTGCGAGTGTAAACATGATTAATAATATTTCTCATAGTCGATGTTGGTTCCCATAAACAAATAACAGAATTTTACAAAATAACTAGCTCCCATAACATTACAATACCCTTCTTTGTTAAGAACTGAAACATCATAAGGTAAACTTGCAAACAAAATACGGTGCATTAAAATATTGTATCTAGAGTACAAGAAAATAGAGTGAAATTGCAGGTAAACATAGGGCATGGAACATACTATCCTGTTTCAAAGGAATTTTTAACGCTGTAACCAACTCTTT
The DNA here is from genome assembly GCA_036971475.1 of Prosapia bicincta. Taxonomy (NCBI): domain Eukaryota; kingdom Metazoa; phylum Arthropoda; class Insecta; order Hemiptera; family Cercopidae; genus Prosapia; species Prosapia bicincta. The sequence goes on from JBAIZL010000010.1 coordinate 2,198,065, forward strand.
CTACAGTTATGCAACTGTAACAGTTATTCTTCAACGAGGAGACTGAAAACATGTTGAGATCGAGGATGACTGACAGTTCTATTTAAAGGTCTTGCTGTAGTTCATTGGGGAAAATGTTATCAATTTATTTGAAAAATCAAAACAAAAACAAAATTGATGTTTTGTACAATAATTAGAATATAAATTGTTTAAACTCATATTGAAAAAAAAAATCATTTCCAAAACTATCAATATTTATTGTCATTTAAAAGTTTGCAACATAATGAAAATATGCTAAATTTTATACAATATCAACAGCAGAATGGTAAAATATATTGCAACAAAAATATTGGCAAAAAAACCAACCCACAAAAATAACTAATATTACCTAAATTACCTATAAATAGACTTTTATGTACATTTCGATGGCCATGTCGTCATCAGAGAATCCTACTAAATTACCATCCAGAATAAAATAATGCTCTATTTAGAGGTCTTGCTGTCATTCATCATGTGAAGCCATATGTGCAGAAAATCCCTTTCTTTCTATAGTGGGGAAATTTGAACTTAATGGAGAAATGATTTAAACAGTTGTGATTCCAATAGACAACACTAAACCATTTTAAAATTAGTGAGTTTAACAAAATGATGTGGGGGATCTTGAAAGTTTAATTCTAGTGAAATTTGTGTTTTCTTAGTTTAGTTTATGCAGTTCTCATATATCAGATTGAAGATTCTAAAGGGTTTCTAAAGTGAGAATTTACCCTGATGAACTGGGCGTAAGCAGAGTGAACCCACGAAGCAAAAGTGATAGAAAAAGTTAGAAGATAGAATTAATGCAAAGTAAAAACACACATTAAATTGTGCGTCATTGTGTCAAAATATTGTAATAAAATTTATTCTAAACAAATTTACTAGGTATTAATTACAAATCCAAATTTGTACATCCTAATTAATACAAAAAGCCGCCACCAAGACTCCACCAAGACCAAGACTCACTTCGACATGACACAAAAACCCTAAACAAACACAAAAACATAAACAACTAAAACATAAACAATGAAATTAAAGTCGCTGCAAACATAAAAGAAAAGGCTCAACTGAACAAAATCACACTCACCACAGCAGACAAAGGCAACACCACAGTAATTATTAATACAAACAGCCTAAATGACAAAATCAATGAACACATAATATATAATAATATAATACAACTACATTCAGATCCAACTAAGAAATATCACAGAACCATCAAAAAACTAATTAATACATCAAAATACAATATCAGCAAAAAAAAATACCACCTACAACAAATCCATCCTAAAGCAACTACTCTCCGCGCTCCTAAATATTCAAAGATCCAATGTCCCCATCCAAGCCTACATCGACTATCAAAATGCCCCTGCACATAAACTAGCAAAATACATCGACAAAATAAATCTAATAACTTGAACACAGAAGCACACATAAAAAACAGAACACACCTCATAAATAAAATAAAAGACATACTTACTACACAATTCAACACTACTATCACTCGACATAACAAACATGTACACCAACATTCCCGTATCCGAAACCCTCAACATCCCAAAGACTCAATTAATACAGTACATTATACCTAGAACCCACGTTACCGAAATCCTACACATCCTCTAAACCATCAGCAAGCCAAACCATTTCACCTGCAACTGAAACTTCTGTTCACAACCAGATGGTCTACCCATGGGAAGCCATATCAGCAGTGTCCTAAGCGAAATTTGTTCCTACAACAAATAGAAAACACCAAGATACTCACAAACAATACACACGCACACAAAATCATTTACATGCACAGATACGTCGATGATATCATAACACTATACAAAGGCAACACCCGACAATGCGAAAAACTTCTCCCCTACACGTAACCTTTAAGTTCCGACACGCCTGTAACTGCCTCAGTCTTGTGAGGCGGATGGAAATTAGACCGACAAGACGATCCAACCCTCTGTTAGTAACGGTTGGACGTGGACGTTAAGACGATGTTCCCATTTCCATTTATTCTTGATTTTTATAAAATTTGGTGTAAAGGTTTTTATGTCGAATGATGCTATGGTGGAGTTGTATGGTATACAGATGCCTTTAATTGTGTGGATCAGGTCTGTGTTGTTGCATAGGTATGTGTGGTTGTTATACTCTATCTCTGATAACTCTGTGTATTTGGCTGGCTTGTGTGAATGTGCCGGTATGTAGTTAGTTAGTGGGCGACCGGGTGTGTTTTGTTTGTGGATATTAGTTAAGTGGTTAGGTATTGTTTCTTGGCGTTTTATTTGTTGGTAGTATTTCTTTTGTTCTGGTTTCATGAACTCAACGCATTTATAACTTGTGTTTGATAATTTTGGTGTAGAGTCTACATGGAGTTCGGTTATGTTGGTTTCTGTCATGAATAAAATTACTGTATTTTCAACGTCTTATTGGCGCATTATTAGTTGTGCTTGATTTAGTGTTTAATGTGTTTATGATGGATATTTTATATCCAATGCCTTGTCCAATGTATTCATGGTGAATGGAATCTGTGCTTTGTATTGCTGTTTCTGTGTAAAAACTTTAGTATTTTATTGCATTTCTTGAGGTTTAAAATGTATTTAAGTTATTTGTTTAAGTCTTAATTTGTTTACATTCAATTTGATGTTTATAATGTTTATTGTGCGTGGGTGAAACTGGTGGTGGGTGTAAAGTGTTATTGGTATGTGTTCCCTTTCTAAATATTACACACAAATAATGCTAGCATAAACTCCAAACATAAACATTTCTATTAAAAAGCCACTGTAGTTTTTTCTCTGTTTTATATCTAATCACATAATTTAGGATTGTGTTTATTTTTCCTAAGTTTTGTACACTTATATAAAGAGGATTTTTAGGAAATGTCTACACTAGTGTTAAATAGCTCTTTTCACACAAAATGGTCCTTTAAAACCAAATGTATTGTGTAACACAAAGTAAGTTATTCCTTTGCAAGTTTTCCAAAAACCTATTTCCCAAAGTTTCATGCTTAAAGCAATCATAACCTATTATTACTCATCCATTACATACACATTAATCTATAAAAGTTAGCTATTAAACACCAAATGCAACAATTTTAAATTGTGCAAAACAGTTTTACTTTGGATTTTTATATATATTATATTAAGTTTTTTTATTCAGTTACTTAAAAAAACTGTCAGAGAATTAGAGAGGTTATAAACTCTGTGTGTCTGTGAATTACAATCGATGAATTACAAATTCAGCTAGATTTGCAGACAGGGAAGTCCAGTGTCTGTATGTGTTGGTGTGTGTGTGTGTGTGTATATATGTATATATGTGTGTGTGTGTGTGTGTTTGTGTGTGTGCGTGTGTGTGTGTGTATGTGTGTGGGTGAATGTGTGTGTTTGTGTATGTGGGTGTGTGAGTTTGAGTGTTTGCATGCATGTGTGTGTGTGTGTTGTGTGTGTGTGCACGCGTGTGTGTGCACGCGTGTGTGTGTGTGTGTGTGTGTGTTTGTTTTGTGTGTGAGTGAGAGAGAGAAATAAAGCGAGAGAGAGAGAGTGAGAGTAGAGGAATGGAGTGAGAGAATTCAAATCAGTGCTATATATTCGGCCACCAATACAAACACAAATAAACCTATATCCCAAGACAGTGCGATCCATATTTTCTCAAGCTGACTTAAAAACGACCCACATGTTTACCAGTTATTTTTGTTTTACCAAATATTTTCTATAAAATGTCATTAAATTCGCTAAAGATTTTCAACACTACATCTAGAGGATTGCCAAGGATTGCCTCAGCAAGCATAACATTGGCCACTGCTGCAGATTGACAAAGCAAAGCAACACGCCTAAGCTTACTCGCTGAGAGTGGGAGCAATATATCTAAGGTAAACCCTTTTCAGTTGTTTACAATATTTAAATCTAAATTTCCTTTCTATGTATTCTATATCCATTTTAATATAACGCGACATTTTAACATTTTAATTTTTGGCTAAATTTATAAGTATCTTTTTCAAAATTTCAATGTACGCTAGTTTTATTTTCATGGCATAGCCTAGAGCTATTGTGTTACAGGGGGGAAAGCGGGCATAATAAAAAAAATATTCAAAAATAAATCCCCAGCCTTGGATTAAAACTTAGTGACCTAGTTGTGTCTTTTCATTAAAAGCCTTTACATAGCAGAACACAATGAAACCAAATACCCAACTATTCGTATATAACAGCAAACAAAGGCAACCCATCAACTCACCTTTGAGCTCAGCACGATGCGGGGGGCTCTGGGGAGCTCTAAAGGGCTCTAGGGTGCTTTCTCAAGTCCTCCTCTGCTTGGCTTACCAACAGTTTGCACTGTAAATTTTAATAACAGCATGTTATGTTTGCCTGTATAAACCTCAATACTTCCATTCTATCTATTAATTTTATAAATTGTGTGTGTGTAGTAAGTAAAGGGTTAATCAAGAACTCCAACTAATTTAACTTTAAATATTAGGTTTTTAATTTATATTAGTTTTGAAAACCACATAAATTAAACTGGAACAATTTTGTATTTTTGCATTTGTATTTGGAGTCTATATCCTGGTACATGTATTACAATAATTTTTATTTTCACATAAATTATGTGAATATTTTCTTAGCCTGTAAGTTTAATAATTTATGGCACCCTTATTTATGTAAAAATTGTTTTTGCAATATTTTACAGTTTTATAGTGTTCAATGCTGAAATGTCCTTTTATAAAATATTTGTGTTTTTGGGAGTGGACTTTGAAAGCCCACTTTACAAATACAGTAGTTTCTTGAAACTCCGAGTCCCGATTTTTCGAGGTTCTGTTAAATACGAGCCTATTTCTATTTTAGGCTCTTTTATCTATTTAAAAAAAAAATTAAATTATTTTCTGATAGACAATGCATTGTCCCATCCTGATGAGGATCAAGTGTAGTCTGATGATATCTGTGCTTTATATCTTCCTGCAAATGTTACGAGCCTAATCCAGCTGATGGATCATGTTCTGGAATGCAAGAAAAAAATACAGACATTACCTTTTACAATCTCTCTTGAAAGAGACAGAAGGGGAAGGAAGCATTGTAGGCTTTCTAAAGAAAATACATGTAACGAAGTTGTATATTGTATAGCGGAATCATGGAACGAAATAAAACAAGAAATATTAAGTAAGCCATGGAATAAAGTCCTGAGTCGTAATTAAATTATTGACCTACAAGAAGAAACAGATTTAACATTTCTTATCAAGAAATTTGAAGATTGCGATGGATGAGTAAGGACGAACGTAGGTAAGTAGAAATAACACATGATACGACTATTGATATGGTAGAAAAAACTACTGAAGGCAGTGATGACAAGAATAAAGAAGAAGGTTTGACTGAGACAGTACAAGAACAAAAAATTAGTCACGGTGTAGGAACAGCTGCCTTAGAAACTGTAGTGTGCTATATTGAATAGCTACGCCATCAGATATGTGCTTCTGCTAAGGATGTCCACGCAACATCCCAGCTCGAAAACGATTGATAAGCAGACACAGAAGACACTTTATAACTTTTTCCAAAAAATGTAGCAACCGTGATGAACAATGAATTCCAAAGCAACATTAATTTATGTAAGTACTGTAATCAAAACAGTTCTATAAACGTATTTTGTGCATTCTTAATTGTATTAGGGTTCATTAGAACACCTGTTCTTTTAAATGTACAGGAATGTATATCTGTGTAATCCGAGGGGGTCTTGGTCCCATCTATCTCGAATTATCAAGACTCTATGGTATGTAGATATAGATTTTCCAACTGAATTTCGCTCATCTTCAAATTAAATCAGCTACTGATATATGTTTTGTAGAATATTGTAGTATTTAATCAGTTCTTTAGAGATCCTATATTTGTTAAACCTGAAAATAACAAAGTCGTAAAACAAATTTTAAAAAATAATTTAGAACTATTTTTGTTAGTATTTTAGACAATCTCATGGATCTAATTTTACAGTTGAAAGTTGAAAGTGATGAAATTTAGAAGAAAGTCTTATTAAGAAAGCAAATCATGCCAAACCTAGAGCGAAAAGAATGAGACAAGAAACAACATGACATACGTAAGAAAAATTGTACATTTAAATGTTATAGTTAAAAATTTATAAAGGAGAACATAGGAAGCTTTATCAACTTTATATTGATGTTACAGGACATTAATTACGAATAAATAACCATCTCTCAATTACGTGTTTTTTGTGCTACTTTCCAGATTTCAGGGTAGAAGCAATTTCTATCTAGTCAAAGAAAACTTTCAAAATGAACAGGTGAATAATGAGCTTAAAAATTGAGTTTGAGCAAGAGTGCTCTTGTAAGCAAACTATTTTTGAACCAACATTCTGAATTTCTTTGAATGATTTTATAGTGTAGAAACCGTTTGAATTTCATCACTGTATCTTCAGAATTATAATAATTTATTTGACAAAGTAGAAAGTAATAATTAGAACTGTAATACAAAAACTACAAAATTATAGAAGAAATATATAAGACTCCGATGAAATTCTTGTCTGGAATTCCAAGCTAACTTATAGCTTTAATCGTACTTGGGAAAAGTTATACAAAAAAATAACTGAATAAAGTTAAAGGTAAGTCCCAAAATAAGTAACTGATTAAAGTTAAAAGTTCATATACAAAAAAGTAACTGATTAAAAGTGAAATTTATTTTTCAGTTAAAAAATCTGCATTTTGAAAATTGCAGTAAATTCAAAAACATAATTGTTTCTTTCACAGATGGAAACATATAATGACAAGTTATTATTCAGAATATATCCATTCATGTAGTGCATAAAAACGCAGTTCCGACATCTCGCCTAGCATTGACAAAATAAAACCAACCTTGTGAGTTATAGATGTAATTATTATGGGTATCTAGTGAAATTCCAGGGTTTTTTAGGGACATCCAGGGTAAAAATATTTACTTATTTTACAAAATTTACTTATTACAATATGTTTATCCATAACATTTTAATTAACTCGTTTCAAGTTACAACTATTTCTTCCTTACCTTTCTCAATACATTAAAGTTATGAAATTAATGTATCATATCAAATTTTTATTAAGTTTTTTATATTTTCCTTCTTTCTCATTTTAACAATTCAGTTTCTGCTTTCAACTAGTTTTCTATTTATGGCTAGTATTTCTTTGAAAGAAGAAAAAGATAGACATAATGCAGAAGCATTATTTTAGTCTATTAAAATTAGTCCACAGTGCCCAAGAAATTTATTAAACAATTCATTGTTTGTATAATTCCTAAATAGGCAAGAATAGATGTCAAAATTTAATAGTAATGTAGCATTAAAATTTGTAAACAAATAAAAATCCTCCAGATAAAATTAAACAACTATATAGAAATAAAATCATTTTTACAGTAAAGATTTATGACTTAGAAACAAAGGTTTACATTTCCCAGTCTGAATGTTGATTTAATTTTTTGTTAATGTTGTTGCCAAATATGTTTTAATTAAAACTAAAATGGTCATATTGGTTTTATTCTCAAATGTAACAGCTAAAAGAGACTGAAAAATAAACCTGTACTAAATTTATCTGTTATTTCATTTCAGAATGAAGTCATAATTATTTGATTAGAACACAGGTTATACAGTACTGTACTAATTTTCTGTTCATACTTCACATAATGTATGAAGTATGGCACCAGTAAAATTAAAATATGGAAGCCAGGATATTTCTGAAGTGAACGCTTAAATTAACAAAGTTAAATTAGGGATGGGCAGATAACTAAAATTCTTGATTCTAAATTGTTCTTTTGATTCTCAATTCTTTTAAGTTATATAGGCCTACATGATATTCTCTAATAATGGAGTTACTTAACATCTTGGCCACACAGTTGAGCTTTTTAAAATTTCCGTTTTAATGTAATATGCTACACAAAATTGGTTTATGAAAACGAATTCCTGAAAGCATGACAAACTTCAGTTCACAATTACAATATAATTTCAGTAATAGCCATTTCAGTGTATAACTGGAGAAATTGGAACCACCTTTTCCTTGTGTTTTGCTTTGATATCTATGAAGCAATGGCAAGTAGTAGTGACTAGAGAGAGAGTTGAGCCCGGCCTGTTGAGAATAAGATAGCAGAGGGAGTCGAGAGGTGACAAACGGACCAGAAATGCTATGTTGTTGGGCCATAAATAATTATTATATTTTTGTCATCTTATATCAACATTTGCTTTAACTGTTTAATTCATTCAAAACCACTAATAAACACTAACAATACCACTAATGAGGCATAGTTGATAATTAATTATTTTTCCAATAAATTACTTGCACACATATTTTAATAGTTGAAAAAAATTAGAATTGGAATGGGCACTTTAATCAATAGAGAATTGAGTGTCGATGAATACTTGATACCGTTAGAATGGAGAATTTCTGCAATCGGAATCGACTTCTCCCTAAGTTAGATGATTCCTTTATAAATTTAAAAAATTAAATTAAATTAAAGAGATTTACATTGTTATTATATATTTGTCAAAATATGTTACTCTTTTTAAACCATATGTGATTACAAACAACTGATATTAAAAAAATCATTCAACAAGTTAGCCGCCTATAGCGCTAATACAAATGTTCCTTGTATTGTTACATATTTAAACTGGTCAATTCATGACAAACATGATTGATACAATATTTTTAGATAGTACAGAACAGGCCCGTCTAAAGAGATTTCGAACCTCTGGATAAAAATAAGTTCGGGCCCCTTCATTATTTCCAACATAGGCCTATACAACCCTCTATTTTGCATGATATAAATAAATTTCTGTTACACTATTATGAAATATAAATAAAACCATATTTGTTGTAAGGTGAAATAATGTAATTATTTTACAATTGACATAAAGTTGTTAAAGTACAGGAATAAATGAAACACAAAAACTAATTTAGTTCAACAATCACTTTTCTAGCTTTTTGGTTGCCATTCAAAATTAATTTGATGGTCTGAAAAAAAGTTTTAACTTTATGCACTGTACTGACTTGAATGGAAAACCATTAACACATTATTGATTCAAAAAATGAATTTAAACAATTTTAAAAGTTAATTATTTGAAATCATCAATAATAATAAATTATCTTCGAAATAGAATAAATAATATCTAATAGTTCTAGCACAAACACAGACATTATCTAACATCTTCATTGTGGCAGCATTCCAAAGACCTTGATAAATTAAAAACTAAATTAAAATATTTCATGGTTCTTTATGCTAGCATAGAAACAAAAAGGCTGACAAAATTGTGAAAATAGCCTGAACCATGGAACCTACAGATGAAGGCAAACACTCCCTGCTATATTGCAAAAGTGTAAGCAGGGAAGTTTTCCAAAAACTTTGGTGTGAAAATTGGGAAAAAGAGTCTACCGGTCGACACCTTTACCAGCTCCAACCAGAACCACCAGTCGAGGACAAATATAGGGAAGTAGCACGATCAACAGCATCTTTTGCTGCCAGAGCAAGAACCTGCCCTCTGGTGACACAGGAGTACCTATTTCGTTTTAATCTCACAGAGTCTCCGTTGTGTGCACTCTGTGGTGTGGAGAGCGAAACAATTGAACACATCCTGCTGAACTGCCCTTACCCATTACCTACAAGAGACATCCTCAGACCAATTGTGACAAAGTGGCAAGATATTCTAGTTAAGAAGAACCTGTGGGCCATAGCATCATATATATATATATATATATATATATATATATATATATATATATCGTGGACATCGGGCCATCGGCTATAGTTAAGCGGGACGCCTGCACGAAGAAGTAAGAAGTCTATGCTAGCATATAATGAAATAATTTGTTTTTTAATTTTTAACAAAAATAACCATCTCAGTGGATCCAGGTGAATCTTTAACAGATACCATTGACTTTCACAGTGAATCATTACAACTGTTTAATTGCGTCTTTACATTCTTCATTCACCGTCTTTACAAAGACAGCAACTTGTATAGGTAGTACATCTGAATGTTGCATGATCAGCATCTTTCTGGGCTTGTGAGGTTATGGGGTGGTACATGACAGAACATATTGTTATTGTTAAAACATCAAAATTCCAGGAATGTTTCCTAGTTTACCCATGGCATCTAACAACTCTACATACAGATATTGAAGGATATAAATTTGATTTTGCATATTACATCATTCTTGTGATATTAAGATTCAACCAGCTTGAACTTAAACCAACTCCTTATATAAAAACTCGAAAATCTGTCAGATGCTTGAAGCATCTTTAGTGGTAAGATTTAGATGGTTAAATAAATTTTGTTTATGGTTTTGGGAATAAATAAAATTGTTTGTTATAGGAATGACAGAAACCTTAGTTAATCTATGAAAGCTCTTATATACAGAAGTCAATGTTTGGTGTAGAATTATTAAACCTGACATATTTGAAGTTATAGAATGTAATTATTAAGGAGTACTTATGAATGTAGAACATTACTGCAATATGTTAAGTTTTTTTTATATCTATATGATCAGTGTGAGTGCTTATATGTATTTGGTTTCAACAAGATATCACAACCTATTGATAAGGGAACAGAGTTTTTTCTACAAAAGGATCTCTAGGTAGGCTATTTTTTTAAAAACCATATTAAGTTGTCACCAAGAATATGTGATTTAACACTTGGTGTAGGAATTTCTGAAACCTCTTATGTATACTAACAAGTCACAATCGATTCATAAGCTTTAAATTCAGATTCAATTTGTCACTTCTGAAATAAGAGCTGCAATTAAAGGCGTCCAATTATGGAAAATCAAGCAAAAAAAGTGATCAAGAGCCAGTAAAGAGAGGAGGATTTCTTGAATGTAATACCTTGAAGTTATTCTAATAATGTGTAATTTACAAGATAATTTCATGTATTCAATAAATTTCAATGTTGAATTTAAATTTCAGGATGTGTTCTTTATAGCACACTATTTACATTTAAATACTGTTATTTTACTAGAATAAATTGATAGATCACATTATACAATATAAACTTCAAAAACATTTCTAATGATAAGAACTTGATATTGTTTAAAAAAATGGATAAAGTAACTAAAATTAGTAACTTCAAAGCACAGCAGGAATTAAACTAATTCATTACCTCTGCAGAGGGAGAATATTAAAAAATTATTTTCAGTCTTAGGCGGCAAATTTATCACTCATTTAGTTATAGAAAAACCTTATGGTTTAAATCATTTTATTTCAGCTTTTTCTTTAGCAATTTAAACTACTGCCGCCTATGAAATCTATTACGGAGTGATATGAAGAAAAAGATTATGAATAACAGGTTGTGTAATTGATTGAAGCATCCTACAACAATTATTTTAGTTAATGCAACATTAAAATACAAATAATAACACCACATTGGAAAAAAAGTAGTCTTAATAAAACTAAAAACAATAATATACAAGATAACACCGTTTGAAATACCTGCAAACCAACAGACTACAAGATGTTTAATTAGAATATCAAGATTGACTAATTTTTTTTTTATTGGTAAAAATAAACAATTTCAGTTATGAATCAATAAATAGATAAATATACCAAAAACACTATTTTCCTGAGATCAGCATGCTCATTATTAACTAGAATGACACTCTCAGATATAAATGACAATGTCACACAAGGCAAAGTAAACTACAAGGTAAATGCAAAACCTTATATCATGTTGATTATTTTTTTATAACTCTGTCCAAAGTAAAATTATTAGTGAATTTTCCTCTTACAATTTATTTTAATATTTCATAAACTTATTTTGTTTTGGTTTTTAACATCATCCATTTTTTCACATTCAGCATCTCTCTTTTCCAAAACAAAATGAGATAAAAAATGTATGCTGTAATATATTTTCAATTCATATTATACTTTTAAATATTTATTTAATCATTTACAACTATAATTTCTTCGTTTTAACTCTGTTTTTATTCTTTGGTTAATAAATCTGATTTTATAAAAAATAGGTTGAATACTGGACAGTTTTTTTATGGTTATAAATTGGTAATTATAACATTTTTTTAGGATTACAATAATAATAATGGATTATATCTGGTGAACTTCATTGTCAACTTTCATCATATAATAAAAAATTACAGGATATGTAAAAGACAAGTTTTACATCAGGTCACATAATTAAAATTTCAAATTGTATTACATTATTTTGAAATAGGTTCTGAAATAAAAACTTACCAATGACAGTTTGCTGTTAACAATTTTGTTTTTATTAACATGGTTTTACAAGAGAGTTAAAAAAATAATTTATTAATAACACCATTTTTCTAAATAAATGTAACTAGCCCATAAAACACTGTCTTTATATTTAAATAAATAAAACATTTTATTAGTAAATTTTTTTAACAACTATCACTCAAAACAATACTAATGCTCTCCGCTCTTTTAATACAAAATATATTAGGAAAGTTGTAGAAAGTTTATTAAAAAATGTAATCCCCCTCTTTTGCAGAAATTACTTTCCTCAATTAATTTTTATCTTGAAAACAAAATTCAAGTTCAAATATAAAGAAATGAACTGAATTTCTCTGAGATAATAACTGAGTATACACCTCAAAAATAAAACTTAATTTCATTACCATGTTATGTTATATAAGAAAAAATATTATAAATTTACTTGGTATGTAGATGTATTTTGTTTATATGGTATATCCAACAGCTTTTTAATACTTCAAAAAATGTACTTTGATTATACTAAGAGACAAATTTCTCAAACTAATTTGCAAATACCTATTAATAATAGACAAAAGCATAGGCTTGTATTATTGGTTGATAGATATTTTACCTTCTGTGAGCATTTTAAATCAAAGCCCAGTTACAGTTTAAACTACAACACCGATCATTAGATACATAAAAACAATTTACTGGATTGGATAGGAGCATGACAAAGTTACTACTACAATAACAGTCTAGAATCTGTCTTGATAATATAGGAACATAAAATAAAAAGACATAAAAATCACTTATATATTTTCAGAAAACAATTGTAAAAATATTTCAACTCAAGACTTGTTTGTTTAAATTTAATGGGATCAAACATTCATTTGAATAAACCCAATTTTAAATACGAGCCCCATCACAGCAGATTATAAAAATCTATATAGCCTGAACACCAAGAACCATACTGTGATGTTAAATTGTGTTTTATAAATTTTAAAATAATTTATCAAAAATTTACATCAATATAAAAACTTTATTCCATTCAATTCATTAAAATAAATTGATATATGGACCAAGTACATTAAGCTATATAAAACGGACAGACCAACCACTGCAATGACTTCAAAAAGACTAAACACTAACTTCAGAGATTATGGGACACCGAAATCTATTATCACAATACCTAAAATTTTCGATTGCAATTCTAAAATTTTTTTTACAATTCTTGATTCTCAATTCTTTCAAGTTATATAGGTCTACATGATATTCTCTAATACTGAATTTATTCAACATCCTGGTCATATGGTGAAGGCTTTTAAAAATTCCGTCAATCTAATAGGTTACGCAAAACATTTTAAATAAGTATTAGCAACAATTTACCCATAAATACCCAGTGTTATCTTCTCTGACACCAGAACGCAATTTAAGGGCCCATAAATAATGTACCTGGTTGTAGATCATAAGTTTTATCTTGGTCTTGTATATGACTACTTGAAGATCTAACTTACTCTTAATGCAATTGCAGCTGGTGGAAATGGTATTTGTGTAAAGTGTGCTGCAACAAATTATTTTTCTGAGATGTTTTTGTTGAGCGGTTCAATGCCACATTTCCTAAATTCATGCACTGCATTGAGTGGATTTGTAGCCTACATATAGGCTACTCTCAAGAGAGTAGGGCTGCTTACTTGATGTTGTGTCAATGTTTGCTCAGGGCTATTCCTTAAAAATCACTCAATTGTCTGAACATAAAAAATGTTCAGGGGCCCATGAGAGACACATCCAGAGGCTGCAGTGGCGTGGCAGGCACACCACAGTTGTAAGATTAGGCCTAACGTCCATTTATTATCAACAAAATTTTATAAATTTCTGTGGGTTAGATATGCATGAATATATTCATCTCTGTTTGCATTCATTCGATAGGTTGGAACGTGAACAAAGTTTCAGGGGGATCCACCTATTTATTCAATCTCCATCCTTTGGTAAGGAAAGATATTTCATATACACTTTTCACATTTAACAATACTGGGTAGATCAGAGAGGTATATTTACCATTGTTCACAAAACAATAGTAAAAGGAAACATTGAAAGAAATATCGCAGTCGGGCATGAAGGCCATCGGCGGGCATATTGGTCACCTGGTGGCCGATATGCCCGCCCTGACGCCATTAACGAAACCTTGTTGTAAGGGCTCAACATACAAAGATAAATCATTCCTCAATATTTAATTTTATGCCTCAATTGTCAATCTTTTAAAGCAATTGTTTAAAAAATGTACCTCGTTTTATACATTTGTAATAATTACATGAAGTGAGAACTTGCCTTAGATCAGAGAGTATGAAAAACACTAAAATTGTAATAACTCGCTATTTCGCAGTTATTTTCCCTTCTAGAGTCTTACCACAACTAAGGGGACTATGAGAATTACTTTGAAGCATTTGGTGCAGAATAGCACCACTGTAAGGCCCTACAAATGTGCGTGGCTTTCCTCTATATCTGCCATTACAAGCGTATTGTAGTAAATTTTTATATCGGAAGCTGATAATACTGTTGAACAGCGTACCCTTGTTGCTCATATTTATGGTGACAGTAAAAGTGAAGAAAGAACATTCAACATTGCACTAGTGGAATCACTTACTAAACTCAGACCCCACTGAATGGTACCACCAACTAGGGTCAGAGAATTAGCAATCCAGGACATCAGACACTAATATACAAAGATAAAGTACACTTAGTACCTCTCTTCACTGCTCTACCCCCATGGGCTAGATCTTTGTGGCTACAGATGGTAGATTCCTCGAAGGCAGTCTTAAGGGTATGTCTCAAGAAGTCATCAATTTTATTTTTGCTCAACCCTAACTTCTTCAGAAAAATAAACAGATTTAGCTTGTAAATCTCTAGCACCCACTTGGACAGGGTAGTAATAATAGCTCAACCCTTTCTGATGAATAGAACCAAAAAAAGAATAATACTTGTTGGCCTTATAAAAATACTGTTTTAAGATATTAATATCCCAAGGAGTAGTTTAGTAATTCCCTCAGCACCATAAATGGTGAGTTAGATACCATTAATTAACAAAAACATCAGAACACAATGCAGTAACAGCCAAATCGTGAAAAAACTTGTATTGTTCCTTCCAGGTTAAAACACAATCCAATCACTGGGGTTTCTCGTAACTGATGAAAGAACTTTCATTGTAATTGTCCTCTCCTTCTGCCTGTTATATCACAATCCCTCAGTTTTACAATCCTTCAGCTTCCCTTGGAAGCTGTTAGACTTAGAGCTTGGAATAGCTAGAGCTACAGAGCACAACCTTCATGTGCTTCAGCTGAAAAAAATTCAAGGAAACAAATTACTTTGACTAGTCAGTATAAGGAATCGTCATACAGGAATCATTTCCACTGCAACCTTGGTATATAGACAACGAGTTCAATAGTGTCATCAAACTATGCCATAACAAGCATATCCTACTTACTCTTTTCAGAAATATTTTTCTTTATGTTCTCCAAATCTGAAGTTGGTCTGTTTGACTCCAAACCCTCACAATTTCTCAAGACACAAGTCATAAATTTTAATTAAATTCAATAACTGACTTGGAAAAAAGATACCACTTTTAATACGGTGTCACCTGAACATCGAGAATTTCTCCTAAGGTTGCCAATAGGTTACTTCTAGTTACCAAAAACTAGCCTGATCAAAGTAGGGACATGCTTTAGCCAAACACAAATTGCCCCTCACTTCAATAAAGTATTCATTCTTACATTTATTTATATCTGAAGACAAGCTATTTATTCAAAATTTCAAAATCTTTTTTATTCAAACAATCTACCAAATATTTGGAAGTAGTAATCAGAAGATTCTATGGTAATATTGAAGGAAATAAATTGTTATAAATCTAGGCTTTCTTTAGTCCTTCCCGGCTTTTTCTAACGCTGTCAGGGCTGATCTAAATCAACAACCCATCTTATGTTCCTAAGAACAGAAAAAGGAAGCTTCTTTTTCAACTGTTGGAATTAATATCCAAACCCGCTATGTCTTCTAACTAAGGTCAAATACGTTGACTTTATTTAGACCATTTGACCAGTTGTAACATTGAAGAACTGTTACCAAAGCCATTAGTGCTGCAATTATTAACACAACTTTGAGCAATACAACTCACTCATTGAACTCTTCCAATGTCTTACAAAATATATTGAACAAAAACATTAAAACACTGTGACAGGCATCACAGAAATGATACTATTTTATATTAACCACTTAAACAATAGTTTATGACTATCCGAAGTTTAAATTTTGTAAATTTGTTAAAACTTACTGCGACAGAACGTTATTGAATCTTTATCAGTGTCTTCTGCTTGGAGATGTCGGGTCAAGCGGTGACGGTTTTAAAGGTAGGTTTTCGATAGTATCAAAGAGTATGTGTGATTTGTATTGTGTTTGTTCGTTTAATATGTTTGTATTTTGTGTTTTTGTGTGTCTGTAAATTTCATATTGTTCTAGTGTGTTGAGATGTGGTCCTTTTTTGTTGATGTGTAGGATTTCTAAATTATGATACATGTCTGTGTATTTGTGTCCTGTTTCTTTTAAGTGATTGTAAAATCTTGAGTTGGTGTTATGTTTGTGTTCCTCGACTCTATGTTTAAAGCTGCAACCTGTTTGTCCAATGTAGAATGTGTTACATTCGTCGCAGTTTAGTTTGTATATGCCTGGTGCTTGTAGTTTATCTTTGTTGTTGGTGTTGTGTTGTATTTTGTATTACAATTTTGTTATTGGTTTTGTATGCTATTTTTTAACCTATTTTTTTGAAATTTGCGGGCTATTTTGTTTGTTGTTTTGTTTATGAATGGTAATGTGATGTATTTGTTTTCCCTGTCTGTAGTGTTAATTTAGTGTTTTTTTTTGTATTTTGTACCATAGTTTGTCTATTATTGTGGTGTTGTATCCATTTGTGTATGCTAAATATTTAATTGTGTCTAGTTCTTTGTTTATGTTTTCTGTGGTTATTGGAACTTCTTTAAGTCTATGGAGCACGGATCTGAAGGCAGCGTGTTTGTGCTGGATAGGGTGGTTTGAGGTGTTGTGGATAAGTAACTGTCGTTATGGGTTTCCTGTAAATGTTGAAGCTGTGTTTTTGTGTGTGGCTTTTTGTTATGGTTAGGTCGAGGAAGTTTAGGGATTGGTTGGTTTCAATCTCTGAAGTTAAATGTTCCATAGACTTAAAGAAGTTCCAATGACCACAGAAAACATAAACAAAGAACTAGACACAATTGAATATTTAGCATACACAAATGGATACAACACCACAATAATAGACAAACTATGGTACAAAATACAAAAAAACACTTAAATTAACACTACAGATAGGGAAAACAAATATATCCCATTATCATACATAAACAAAATAGCCCGCAAATTTCAAAAAAAGGATAAAAAGTAGCATACAAAACAAATAACAAGATACAAAACAAAATACAATACAACACCAACAACAAAGATAAACTACAAGCACTAGGCATATACAAACTAAACTGCGACAAATGTAACAAATTCTACATTGGACAAACAAGTCGCAGCTTTAAACAAAGGTTCGAGGAACACAAACAGAACACCAACTCAACATTTTACAATCACATAAAAGAAACAGGACACAAATACACAGACATTTACCATAACCTAGAAATCCTACACATCAATAAAAAGGACCACATCTCAACACACTAGAACAATATGAAATTTACAGACACACAAAAACACAAAGAACAAACATATTAAATGAACAAACACAATACAAATCACATATACTCTTTGATACTATAAAAAACCTGCCTTCAAAACCGTCAACGCTTGACCCGACATCTCCAAGCAGAAGAAGACACTGAAGAAAATTACCACATAGCGATCGAAAAAGTTCTGTTGCAGTAAGTTTTAACAAATTTACAAAATTTAAAGTTCAGATAGTCATAAACTGTTGTTTAAGTGATTAATTAAGATTCACCGAACGTAATGGACTACAAAATTCAAGAACTATTTTATAGCTGATAAAATCAAATCCTTTATTCTTTGAAATATAACACTGCTATGATTAGTACCTTTGCTTTTTAACACCTTTGATTAGTACCTTTGATTGGTACACTATACAAACAAAAGCTTTTTTTCAGAGATTCTGTGGGTAGATCCTAAAGCATTTCTCATTACAAAAATTCCTCTCTCATTTCTCCCAGCATCTTCTAATGGCTCAGTTATTAATGTTGTAAGCTTAGGACAGATGTAAAATCCTTTGGTTTTCCTTTTACATTTTGCTGGAGAAAGTGGTCTTCTTTCAGAATATAATCTTCTTGAAAATAACTGAAGAGAAAACCTTCCAAACGCATTTGTAAGTGCAATATGTCATGTTTAAATTGGATGATTACAATCCTCCTTCTTTAAAAAATTTCAACCCGGATCGGTCTTGTTTCATGTCTTTTCTTAGATCTTAACTTCTTCAAACTAAGCAGACAACAATTAGAGGCTCCTACTGGCTCGGAAATACGTGAAAGCATTAAACTTTCCTATGAATCTTTATAAAAGTGTCCTTCAAATATTTTTCTATAGTTTCATTTCTAAATTATATTTCCAACCCATATCAGAAATAGGTGATAATTTGCTCTTAATCTTCAGAAACATTGCTCACTATTATCATGTAGTAAAACACACATTCTAGGACATTTTTTATGATTAAAGAGATTCACTTAAATAAACCAAATGAATAATTACAATAACCATTAATAGCTATTCTTAAATAGAATACTGATAAAATACATTATTTAATTTTGTTGTTTACAATATTATATATTAAATACTAGTAAGTAAAAACATGTCATTAATAAATTAGAATACATTGAACCTAGTTTTTAGTTTGACAAATTTAATAATTTGAAATTATACTTATTTTACTATAATAATTTTGTTTCACATTTAAATAAATAAATTTGTACTAGATCATGTAAATATATACATTTTAAAAGGTAATTATAGGCTTTTATTAATGAAGAAAGATCAAAAGACAAAATTTTTTAATATTTCTAAAAAGTAAAATACCAGCTTAGACTAAATACAACTACTAAATTCTACTAATTACATTTATGTATAACATTTTTATTAAAAATTATTGTTAGAAAAATCCTAAGAATTATTAATATTGCAAAAGCTTACCTCAGGCAGTTTAAGTAATCGTCACCATCTAAATGTCACGTATAGAATAGCATATTTATTGAACGTAATCCCAGTCCATTACCCGTAATAACTAATATTTGTAGTTAATTATTATGCTAATTATATTAGCAGGACCACTACAATTAAAAGCATTTATTGTTTAAAGAAATATCTTTAAAAAATTTTTTTTAGAATATTTTGAACTAACAGATAATTAAAATTCACAATAGTTATGTTATATTAAATAACATACTGTAAAACCGCTGCATTATTGTACGAGTCAAGAAGTTGCTTAATGTCAAATACTAGTAATAAAATATCAAAGTCTATGATAGATATTTTACTTATAAATTATCTTGCACTAGCATATTTGTATTTTTAAAAACAGCAAACAAGTTACAAACATGCACACACAATCACTAAGACTAATACTCACATATAATACAGTTTGCAAACCTAAACTATTTAAATTTTATATTTAAAAACAAATGACTTTTTATGCTATGTATTTTACAGTTAAAGAAATGGATCAGATTGTTTGCCATGGCATGATTTTCTCCATGGATGATTGTTTGCCATGGATCTGATTATTCACCATGATATGATTTTCGCACAATCACAAGGTTAATATATATCTCTTTAAAATGCGAATTTTAGAGGTAGATATAAATTGCTTGTAAAGTTAGGTGCATCTATTTTTTTTAACGAAGTATTTAAAAAAATTATAATTGAAATGATGAAGATGTGCTAGATACCCAATCTAGCACAGACAATCTGAAAACATAAAATTTATATTAAAAAGTGTAAAAATGTTATGACAAATTATGAGTAATTTTACAGTTTTCAAACAAGGTCTGTCTAACAAATATGTAATATAAAGGCTATATTATAATGTATAGCTCAGTCACACTAGCTTGAAAGAAACCATGGAGCCAATGAGCCATCAGTAACTGTCTAAATATTGACCTATACTTACCGGTACAGTATTGTTTATTTCTGTTGTACTTTATTTACTGTTTGTTAAATAGAATACATATAAAAATCAATGAACAGTTAGTGAATAGTTCTCAAGTAGTTACCAAAATGTTAAGGTATATTTACAGTGATATTGCTCTAAATAAAACATTTGTTAAGTGGATTAGGCTGTCTCAAGGTAGGTGAGATAATGCCAGAATGATCTTCAACGTCCTGAGTGTTGAATGAAAATGGTAATCATGTGCAGTCACTTGTCTTCCTGCCTGATCACTGAAAAACTTTTAATGAACTTAATTTAGGTAAGTTAGGTATATATGTTCCTGACTGAACAACTGAGCTATAAAAATCTCTGTGAAAAATCATGCCCAAGTTGCTGATGCCGCATCAAAAGTTGAGAAATGTTTAAGATGTATGTCGACCGAAAAATTCAATTAAAAACAAATTATCTCTTCATAATAACATTCAACATATCAGTAATTTCTTGAGAGCTTTTCTCAAGCTTCGCCAAAAACTTTACTTTAATTTCATCAATCTCCACTTCGATAAAAATTAAAAAACAAGCACAACAGAAAAATAAACTACGTCAGTAAGCACATCTCGACATTCAGACGAATAAACAGCTCATTGGTTCAAAGGCTACAACCAACTTATTAAGTGGGTATATATGAGATCTGGCTAAATAACGAGGCTTCGCACACAGTAGGCATCCTAGAGGGGTAAGGGGCAAACGAATGCAGTATTGGGTAGCTGGGAGTGTCTAGTTTTCCAGTGCTAAAACAAGTTTTTCTCGCTGTAGTTGAATTTATTCTGTGCAGATGTTAGAAACAAACGTGATTTTTGTGTGTGCCTATAACTGTATTTGACTTAAACCGGGTTCCTTAAGGCAGATTTGATCTTTGGAAACAGGAAAAAGTCACAGGATGCTAAATCAGGCGAGTTTGGTGTGTGTTCAAGCACTAAATTGCTTCTAGCGGCTAAATAATGCTTCACAGACAATGTATTATGGGTAGGTGTGCTGTCCTAGTACAAGATTCAGACTTTTTCATGTTGAATTTATCATACAATATTTTTCTGAGTTCCTTTATCAGTATTTACATTTTCATCAATCATCTAAATGCCTTAGGCTCTTTGCACATAATTTTATTGATTTGAAACAGGGAAAGGTCAACCTGTATGTTGGTCATCTTCGGTGTTCTCTCAGCCTTCAGAAAACTGTATATACCATTTGAAAACACGCACACAAAATAAAGAGAACTCTCACCAGTAGTCTCTTTCAACAACTTACAGCTCCCAAAGTGGTTTTTTAAAACAAGAAATTTGACATTGATCCATTGCCCGTGTTTTTAGTCACACATTGTTATAAATAAGAGAAAAACACGTTTGTTTCTAACTTATACAGAAAAAATAATTTTACATCGACAAAACCATGTTTTTGTACTAGAATTGTAGACACTTCCAGCTATCCAAAGCTGCATTCGTTTCCCCTTACCCCTCTATAACCCCTGCGTGCCCAGTCTTGTTTAGTATCCAGACCTCATATTGCATCACAGCCACCATATTGGATCAAGACAAATATTTATTGAATAAACCTATAATATGGAACAATTATTGTATCATAAATTGTTTACGTAGTATATTTTATGCATATTTTGTCACTGAAAAATATAAACATAGTATAACACAACAAAATATTATATAAAGATACATTGACAATAACATAAGGATATAAATAGAGCTATTATCTAAGGTCGTGTGTACGTAAATAAGTTCTGTCAAGGTGGTAAATCTTTATATTTTGGAAATAAGGAGAGAAACTATGCAATTAAGTTGACTATGAACCTTTATTTTTATATTTGCCACTATAGTTTTGCTATTTAGACACCACTAATATAAAAAGGGAAGAGAAAACTATATTCTGTAGGTATCAGGTTTAAAGAACTGCAACTAAACAGCGGAAATAGCAGAAACCCGATCAAACTTCTATTCCAAGCAAACAAAACTGGAATTTGTTTTCAACCTAAAATTCAATTAAATGTCAGATAAAACACATCACCACGAAGAAAGAAGAACAGGATAAAGAGTGTATAACATTTTTAGTGCAGACATGTAATACAGAATAATAAAATGACCCAATCAAAAAACTGACTGTTACACAGACTTCAGGAGATTAAAACCAAAGAAATATTTCAGAAGTATGAATTATAATGTAAAGAGGAGTACAATTAGATATGAAATAAACATAAATGAAGAAAACAATAAAATACCTGATAATAACATGGCGCAACTGTGGAGCACTTTTTTAATTTAACCCTTAGCACTCAACTGTCGGGGGAGCCCCGCCAAGCGTATATTGCAGTTTACTCATATGTCGGGGGTCACTCGACACGATTTTCAAATGCCTATAACTCATCTGCGGCGAAGCCCACGACATTCAATCTTTTACCGTTTGGTGCTACACTCTATTGAAAATAATGTGAACTAAGTTGAAAATGTCTAGGAATATGTGAGTCATCACAAAATCTAGTTTGCCACTACGTTGTAAGCTGCAAGTAGGTTACAGTTTTGAGGGTTATTTGTTTACTCGTTGGTTGCCGTGGCTTTACATGCAATTAGTGATTCTGAAATTCCGGATCTTTTACTTGATCCTGATTTATTAGAATGTAGTTCAGTTTCATAAACAAAGTAACTAAACCAACAGGTATTTGTAAATATAACCAGTTTATGGGTGGTGTAGATTTAGCTGTTCAATATAATGAACCGTGCAGTTTTACGAGACGAACAAATAAATGGTGGAGGAAAATGTTTTTCTGGCTATTAGATGTAGCTGTAGTAAACAGTTTTATTATCTATAATAACAAAAAAAGGAAATGAGAGAAAATCCTTTTAAACAAAAATAGTTTTGCCAAAACTTGGTGAGGGAATACATTGGTGATATCAGGAATAACCCATATAGTGAGAGGGGTCGGCCATCAACTACTGACAAAGAAGAAAGACTGAATGGGAAATTACATTCTTTTCCAATGATAAAAGTAGTTCTAAGGATTGTGTAGTTTGCAGGAACAGGAAGATAAAAGGAGGTAGAAGGGAAACAATTTTTCACTACAAAACATGCGGCAGAAAACCAGGACTTCATCCGGAAGACTGTTTTCAAAGATATCTTACTCTGCAAAACTACAAATAAGATAATAAAATCATGTACATACAGTATTAGTGAATAAAAATAGCTTAGTTTATTAAAATCAAGTAAGAGAAAACAAAGTTTTCCATAAACAATAATGCAACCTGCAGGTGAGGAATTTGTCTCAATTTAATTACAAGTGGGGAAGCAAAGCATGTTACAAAAATCCGAGCGCTAAGGGTTACATAAATAAAACCTCTTAAATCACAAAAACTTTTTATTTATGTCCTGATGTACATTTCGATTACAAATCAATTATCTTCAGAGGAAATTACTACAAGACTAACTACATTTGGCCGATTACATAAATTATATATACACCATTAACGCCTACATCACACCTCTTACACTATCCAATCAATAACCAATAACTATCCACCTCTCTCCTATCAGCCGACCAATACTGTTACACTAACATCTCATCCATCAGTTTTACAGGCTAAGGGAGTTAACTTTACAATATTTGAATTTACAGTCTTCTTATTACCATAAAATTATTTACAAAAACTAATAGCACTACAACTATCACTAAACTAAAGAATGTAATAGCGAATTCGGATTAGGCCATTTGTCAGAATTTAACAAGTTATTTTTATCATATTTATCAATAATTAGACTTTTAAAACTATTCAGTATACTTCTTTGATTTGACATTTTCAAATAATTTTAGGTTGTTTATTTATAAATTACCTGTATGTTTTGTTTTAAGGATGTATTTAGCAATGGTTGATCTGTTCCGGTCTTTGAAATTCAAATATTGTAAAGTTAATGCCCTTAGCCTGTAAAGTAGATGGACCAGACCTTACTGTATTGGTCAGCAGTATTGGTCAGCTGATAGGAGAGAGGTGAGCATTGCCATTACGTAATTGGTCAGATAGTGTAAGAGGCGTAGACATGAATGAAAAGTTTTTGTCTTCTAAAAGGTTTTATTTCTTTATATTAAAAAATAACTGATGCTGATGTAGTTTCATTAAGTAATGATTTCATAACAATTACAGCAAAAAGTTACTGGCAATGAGTAGTGAAAGTAAAAGCACCATGAAAAATGTATATAAATGATTGGCAGAAACTGTATATCACAAGAAAGAACAGAGAAATAAGATTTTCAAGAATAAAAATGATAAGTAGAGATGTAGGTAGCTGTACATAACATTAATAATTTAAAATAATAGTTTGGTATCATATAACCCTTCCATATATTTACTTTGGAATATGAATAAAATCATGTTAATTATTAATCTACTAACAGTGTAACTGAAAGTTTAATTTACTTAACTAAAACGATAAAAAAATAAGAATCTAGGTTATTTACAATGCTGTATCACAAGCTAATATTGGTATTTTGCCTCTAAGAGATAGGTGGGGGATAGATGACAGACTTCAATAGACAGTCAATAATCTCCTATCTATCTATCTTTTTTTCAATAAATATTTGAAAATGTTTTTATCCAAACATATTTTGAAAACTACATTAAAAACCAAATTTTTCTACATAATCGCCTAGTTTTACATTACTTTTTTGATACAGTGGTAAAGGTTTTTTCAATCCATCATCACACCATTATGCCATCATACTAGTTAGCCATCTTTCGATAGCTTATTTTAAATCAGCTTCGTTTGTAGCTTTAGCTGCTGTAACAAGTGAAAGTCTCTTAATGCAAGGTCAGGGGAGTAAGATGGATGTGAAACTCCTCAAGCAGGTCTTGAGTCTCATGAGCAGCGTAGGTGAGCATTGCCGTGGAAAAGAAACTGGTTTTGTCAGTTTTGATAGTCGTAGATCGTCAGAAATAACCCTGTGAAGGAATGTACAGCTCATTTCCACATTCGCAGACAGTTGAGAAAGGATTTCATTAAGTGTTAGGCACTGTCAGGTGGCAATGATTCTTCAAAAACATTTGGAACATGGGAAGTGGAGGGGCGGCCACTTGGCTGTTCATCGTATAATGTTGTTCTCCTTTCAATGGATGACTGACACCAATGAGAAACCATTGGCCATAATGTCTACACCATAAACACTACACAACTCTTAACAAATTTCACTTGCATTTTTATTTTTTGCAGTTATAAAACAAATAACACCACGAACTTCATGATCAGGCTGGAGCCTGACTGCCCACTCGAATAACACATGGACATAAGAATTTTACAGTGCTGAAACTACACACAGACACAAATTTATCGAGTCTCAGAGGTATTCTCCCTGTAACACAGAGTTAAAAAGACAGTGTAACCTACAAATGAGACATCCTGATAAAACTTGGCGCTATAACTATGTTACTTCTTAACATAGTATTAAGAACAAGCAAATAATGGCAGACATTACTGTGATAACACATCTCTAGCTACCTACTGATGTGGCTACCTTCAATATTGTCGGAGCTGCATTATATGTCTCAAAGATAACATTAGGTTGGTAGACTATGATTAAAACATACTCTATAATAACCAATGTTATAGTTGTAGTACAGTAGTCCCTTGCTATTTGTGGGTTTGGTATTCGCGATTTCGCTTATTCGCAGTTGGCAAAATTACAGCATTACCTGCTAATATGTACAGTATTTTAAAATAAAGACAGTATAGTTACTATAAAGGTTATAGGATAATGTGTTCTCGTCTTATTTATTTTCTACAGTCCTGTAGTTATTTATCACAAAGAAATCTGATTATTCTCCAACAATCTGTTATGCAGTACAGTACTAGGCCTACTACTCAAAAGATAGGCATTCCTTATTTATAGCAACAATCAGGTGGCATTATCGTCACTGACAAACAACTATGTGTCCATCTGGTGCCCGCATCCAACTTCATACATATGTTCAGAATAGGTATCGTATAGTTACTGTTATTTATTATTTTTTAAATCTAAATATTAATAATCTTATCCGGCAGCCGTTACCAACTCGGATATTGTTTTTCCTGTCAGTTAACAAACAGGTGTCTCATCAGCTAGTTTTCGAAACGTCACATCTACTTGTAGAATTGTATATCAAAGTCATAATGTCAACAAACTCTGATAGGGACGAATAAAGAAAAACAAAATGTATGCCATTGATTAAGAATATTAACCTTTTGAATAAATTAAAATGCTGTAAAAGCATAGCATCTGCCTCGAAGAATTTTAGCATTCACAAGTCAAAAGTGTGTTACATAAACAAAATTAAGAAAATATTAGGAGTGTCAGATAAGAGACTTGTCAATCGAAAGTTGTCTCTGTGTGTTGCGATACAAACATCGAAAAAAATGGAAAATACTTTGAGTGTATGTAAACACCAAAAATCTAGGTGTTTGTATGAACATTTTGTTCAAAACGGTGGTGAATATACAGACAGTCAATCATTTTCAGCAAGTAAAGACTGGTTTGACAAGTTTAAGAAACAGTTTTCCCTTCACAACGTGACAATTGCCAGTGAATCAGCATTAGTGGATCATGAAGACGCTAACTCATTTCCCATTCTAAAAACCTTATTTTGGAGAAAGGCTACACAGCTGATCAAGTTTTAAACACGGATAGGACTGTTTTGGAAGAAAATGCCTTCACAAACTTTCTTATCAAGGGGAGAAATCTGCTTTGGGGTTTAAAGCCGCAAAGGATCGTTCAACTGTTCTACTGTGCTGTTAATGCTAGCAGTTGCATGATGAAACCAATGGTAGTTTACAGACCCCTTAATCCTAGACCACTAAAAGGATCACTTGCCAGTGTTATGTAAAGCAATAAAAAAGGAATAGATAACTGGAGAACTCTTTAGAGAATGGTTCCACTTTTTTGTTAAAGATGTGGAATGTTTTTTGAATTCGAAATCCATTCCTTTTAAAGTTCATAATAGACAATGTGCCTGGCCATTCCGCAGATCTAAATTCGTTACACCCTAATGTAGAAGTGTTGTTCTTGATCCACCAAGCATAACAGTCTGGATTCAACCTTTAGACCAGGCTGTCATCGTAATTTTTAAAGCCTACTATCTTCGGTGATTTATTAAATGGCATAGAAAATAATGAAACTTCAATAATGAAACAGCAAGGTAATGCTGGGGAAAAAATAATATCACAAATTTCATTTCTAAAATAAAAGAATAAGTGGATGAACTAAACCCACTGAAAAAGTAAAATGTACTTGTTCCGTACATTCCAACGTACTTGTTGGAAGAAACTGTGGCAAGACTGTGTTAATCAGGATGATGTCACAACAGATGCTTCACAATTTTGTTACTGATATTGTCTCAATAGCACATGGAATTAACAGTGAAGGATTGGAAGACATAGACAATCTTTTGAAAAGTACGAAATAGGGTTTGACGGAAGATCTAAAAAAAAACTATTTCATCTGTACCTATCTCGGATAAGAAAGACGAAGATATCGTAAAAAATGTAACTCCAAAGTTGACATTAAAATCAGCCAGTGAAATTCTATGTTTAGCGAAACAGCTGCAGCAGCGGTTACTGAAACTGATCCCTCTCTAGAATGAGTTTTAAAATTTAATCAAGAGCTGGAAGAAGCACTATCCCCAAATACAGAAATGTGTTAAGGACTGGAAAAAAATCATGCACAAAGTAAAATAACAAGTTAAAAAAATAAAATTAACAGTCTTTAAAGATTATTTGTCTACATTTATGTTTTTAAAAATTTAATGAATAGTGTTTAACAATGAAGAATATCTGTATCTCAATGTGAGCGTGCATAAAATAACGAGGTGTGGCTATAAATCTTATCCATCAAGATCGCCGGTCAAGTATCCGTGCTTGGCAGAAACTGTATATATATCAATAAGGAGTCAGTCAGCTTGACAAATTTTACATGAACATTTCAACATGAAAAAAGTGTGCGCCAAAATGGTGCCTAAAAACCTAACGAATAACCAAAAAGACTCACGATTAGAAATTTGCTCTGACATCTTGAAAATCATCAAGAAGGCTCCTAAACTGTTGGAGAAAGTCATTACATGTGATGAATTATGGTTGTTTACCTATGACCCAGAAACTAAGCGCCAATCAATGCATTGGGAGACCCCTAATTCACCACGACTGAAGAAAGTCGTATGTTGAAATCAAAGTTCAAGGCCATGACAATTGTTTTTTTCGACATCAGTGGAGTTGTATACATTAATTGAGTTCCTGAGGGGCAGACAGTGAATAAAGAGTACTATCTTGAGGTTTTGATTACCCTTTATGAGTGAATAAGAAGAAAGCGGCCAGAATTGTGAGAAAATAAATCGTGGATTCTGCTCCAAGACAATGCTTCAGCTCATAGTGCATTGGTTGTGAAGTCATTTTTGGCCAAGCATTGTATTCCTGTGTTGGAGCATCCACCATACTCACCTGACCTTGCCCAATGTGACTTTTTTATGTTCTAAAATGTGAAGGAAGCCTTAAAAGGAACCAGATTTGAAACAGTGGACGCAGCAAAGGAAAAAACGACAAAGCTCGCGAACAACCTTTGGGATAATGACTTAAAACACGGTTTTGAACATTGGAAAATTCGAATGGAGAAGTGTAGGGATAGGGGAGAGGAGTATATTGAAGAGGATAGAGTACAAGTTGCAAAAAAATAAAAACTGAGTGAGCTATAGCAAAAGTCTCGTTACTGTATAGCTACACATTGTACTTAATAAAATTTTTTTGATTTTGGATTGAAATAAAACATAAGTAAACGATAAAAATTGTGTATGTAATTATGTAGTATACAATTATACCATACTGTATTATAAGAATGCAGTATAGCTTTAATTAATGTTAACATTTTTGATGTGGAACATAACACTCCTCTTTCCATATACAGATGGTTTCAGTATTTTGCGGTAAGCTCAGCAAACATAGCCGCCACAAATAATGAGGAATTACTGTACTATTCAAGTCTAAAACTTTTATATTTTAAATATGAAATTATATAACTTACCTTCTCAAATTCTTGATAATTGTTGTAAGAGATTCAAAGGGAGAACTGCTTCAGCCTTTTCCACAAAAAAATGAAAAGGAAGTGAAATCCAACTTAAGAGCTGAAAAAATGAAAATTTAAAGTAATAGAAGTGTTTTTATTCTCAAACATTAAAAAAAATCCCATAATTTTTAGTTATTAAAATAAATTTCTGAAGCATCAGAATAGAATATAAATCTTTTTACTAGGGTGTTACCATTAATTTTAGTATCAGATAGGGTTTGGCAAATGTAGAATCTGGGGCAGTCATTACATATTATTTTATACATATTGGATAGATTGTATTTGTCTATTTGTTGTTGAAAGAGTTTTAAGTGTTATGTAAGAGTGTTTGTTACCCAAAAGGCAGCTTCAAACATACACTTATTCATAATATATTCGAAAAAATTAAACATAAACAACATCTCCAAATAACCACAGTTTTGAGCCACAAAACACAAATATATCTCTATCACAATTACCGAATATCATACAAAACAACCTGAAACAACAATAACTGCCAGCAGCAGGTTAGGCTTTGTCAGTGAAATGGCAGTATCAAAATGTGTTACCATAGAAAAGTAATAGTTTTCTCTTAGTTATTTAAATAATTACTTTTATATAGCCTTTCTTTCTTTACAATTGCACCAGACTTTAGAAGTATTGGCTGAAAGTCTATTTATTAAATTAGTCATAGTTAGAGACTTAAGTATATATGTTACAAGTAGTTTCTTCATAAGTTAGGCAAAGAACTCTATCAGTAATTTATATTGTATTACAAGCCATTTAGTGGAAGTAATTGTTGGAAGAGCTGTCATGAATTTTTGTAAACGAGGAGCTGCAAAAAGTAGCACCATTTTAAGTAGAAGCTAGTAATTGTGCAATATCTTAACTTTTTTTTTTTTGCTCCAAGACCCAGAGTAGATAGTGGCAGAATAGGTTTTCCCTTCTCTCTTACGTTATGGACAAGTGCCTTATTAGCATTAGTGAACAATACAATACTTTTGTCATTATTGGTAGGGTTGTTTTATATTTTTCTTGAGCTCCGAACAATTACAAAAAGAAGAGAACTAGATTACACACATTTAGTGCACATAGGAGAATTCTTGCAATCCTTATCACCATGACCTTTAATAATCCATCAAGCTCTACTTCTGACTTTTAGCATGAATTCCAAATATCACTGATATTTAAGTCATTGACTTACTTTGTCCTTGTCATTTTTTCTGGATCTAGTAAAATACTTCTGGATCCAGTAACAAGATCATCTTACCACTTGGTACTTTATCATTTTCTTGTAACAGTAAAAATATTGGAAAAAACCCCAGCACCACAAAAATAATCAAAATTAACTGATAATACAAGTTAGCTAATGTACATTTTGATGACCGTCATCATCAAAGGGTCTTATTATAAAATTACAATCTAGAAAAGAATAAGTTACTAACTAGACTGGTGATCTAGTCTGGTCAGTCTAGTTTGTAACTTATTGTTTCCTAGACTGTAATTTTGTAATAAGACCCTCTTATAATAATGACTTGGTCATCACAATGTACATATGGGTTTAATCTCAAGTAACTTGAATTATCAGTTATTTTTGACTATTTTTGTGGTGCTGGGGTTGTTTCTAATATTTTTACTGTGAACTTACTTCTTACTTCTTGCTGTGGACGTCCAGGGTCATGTGACTCCGATGGTCCGATGTCCATAATAAGTTGCTGCAGCCAAGGTCCAAAACTGTTTATCGATCAATATTGTTTTGATGTTTCCCTGGCTTCCCAGCTCAGACAGCAGAGCTGCTCTTGGTGGAATTGGTGAGGAGTGTCGAAGGAGGAAATGGTCTAGAGTCTCCTCCTCTTTTCTACAGTTAGGGCAGAGTGGAGATTCACTCAGATTAAATCTGAAGAGATAGGTCTCAGTCACAATGTGTCCGATTCTTGCTCGTGCTGCAAAGACGGCTGTAAATCTGGGAACCCCTTTGATACATTTCCAAATCATTTGGTTCTTTTTGAATGTCATAGAGGTTTCTACCTTTGGTTTCTTCTCTCCAACGGTGGATCCATTTTCTTCTACTGATGTTTTCACAGCACTCAGGCATTTCTTTAGAGAATACTGTGGTAAGAAGACTGGGCCCATTTCTGCTGCTTATTTAGCGATTGTATCTGCTTTTTCATTACCGTTGATGCCGCAGTGTGAGGGGATCCACTGCAGCTGTATTTGTTTCTCATCTTTGCTGAGAGTGTTGAGTAAATTTGTTATTTCTTCTAGTTTGAATGAGTTGCTTCCTGGTTTCCGGTTCTCTATCATGTGCAAGGCGCTCCTGGAGTCAGTGAATATACAGAACTTCTCTGCTAGTAGTTGAAGGCAGTTTACCAAGGCTGCATTTATTGCCAGCAACTCTGCATCGACACTGGAGGCTGCATTTGCTGGTATGTAACATTCTTCTCTGGTGAAGTGGTTATAGTAGCCTGCTCCTGACTTATCTTGAACTAGATCTACTGACCCATCGGTGTAGATTTGAACGGAGTCTGGGTACACATTCTGAATCATTTCCAGTGACTCTCGCCGAAGTGCCTCCTGGGGGTCTTCCTTAGTTAGGCAAGAAGGTAGGTTTAAAGTTACCATTATTTCATTCTGCTTCCAAGGGGGTTCGTGGTTGCAGACCGAGATTTCCTCTGGAGTCTCAGAAGGCATTTCAGCAGCGAGCTGGGAAAAGAAAATGATAAAGTAACAAGTAACAATATAACCTTGTTACTGGATCCAGAAGTATTTTACTGGATCTAGAAAAAATGACAAGAAGGACTTGTCAAAGTAAGTCAATGACTTAAATATCAGTGATATTTGGAATTAATGCTAAACGTCAGAAGTGTAGCATGATGGATTATTGTCATAGTGATAAGGATTGCAAGAATTCTCCTATGTGCACTAAATGTGTGTAATCTAGTCCTCTTCTTTTTGTAATTGTTTGGAGCTCAAGAAAAATAAAAACAAACCTACTAATGAAGACAAATGATGAGTATTGTTCAGTAAAGCTAATAAGGTACTTGTCCATAACCTACTGTAAGAGAGAAGGGAAAACCTATTCTGCTACTATCTACTCTGGGTCTTGGAGCAAAAAAAAAAAAATTTAGGTAAGATGTTGCACAATTATTAACTTCTACTTAAAATGGTGCTATTTTTTTCAGCTCCTCTTGTACAAAAATCCATGACAGCTCTTCTAACAATTACTTCCACTAAATAGCTTGTAATACAATATAAATAATATATTACCACTGGGCTCTCGTATTTTCTTGTGAGTTATCACCACTACCCTACCACACTTTTCCCTATAAGCTTGTTTATAATAAATAATGATTTCCTTACCTGGCAACAGTTCAGTTTTTAAGCAAAACAATAAAGTAAAAAAATTTGATTTTCATAAAAATTATAATTTTGTTGAAATAATTCAACATTTAAAACCATTTAAGATTTTGTAACTGTTTTCAATTTTGTTTGTAACCAAGAAGTTTCTCTTTTAGTAAAATTTTAATTTTATTCAATATTTTATACTTTTAAAGTGAATAAAACAATACTTTCTAGTCATAGTGCTTCATTCCTTGCTTCAAGAAAAGTTATCCTGCTTATAGGGAATCTACACACAAGAACAACTGAAAACTGCCAATTTAACTTTAAGAACATACTATGGCTAAGAATGGAGGGTTAGTTTTAGAACTTGTTACACATCAGTAAATTCAGTTTTTTTCTCGCTTGTCACTTTTATTTGGGCATAACTAAATGTTTAAGAATTACTTTTAGGAGAAAACCTATTACAAATTTTAGTGTCTTAAAATGCAATAAATATCATTGCTATAAACAATCAAATAATACATTATTAAAAAAATAAGCAGCAAAACAAAATTCAATTCATAATAAAATTCGAAAAGTGATACAACTTTGCATGGTCCTATAAAACAAATATATTTTAAAACTAATATATGTCAACTAATTATTAATTTTCAAAAGGTGTAACAATAAAACTTGTTAAATGTTACTTGATCCTCTAATTGCATGTGAAAATAAATACCTGATGTACATATTTTCAATTTTAACTTAAGGTTTATTAACGGTCTTCAAAATCCTCTTAAAAAATAAAAAAGGACTTTAATTACATTTATAATCTTTGTGGGAATTAAAATAAAATTATCTGTAATTAAAAAAAATAAAGTTATTAGGAATAAGATAATGTGAACTACACTTCTATTACTCACTAGAGTCTGTGTTACACTTTAAGTAGGCTATAGGATTACCAGATATTCTGATAAGTATTATCTCAATTAAAAGCTTTTATCTTTTTCTGTAAGGTTGCAATTCACTTACCATAAAATATTATACTTCAATACAGTTGTACGTGACAATTCAAATCTGTAATATTACATTACTTTAAAATGTTATATATTTTCCTGACGATATTACTATTTAGTGTTAAAACCGTAACAGTTCTAAAATTGACAATTTTACACACCAACGACATGCATTCTCACTTTGAACAGACAAGTGCATCATCTGGTAAATGTATAGATATTAACAGTAATTCATGTTACGGAGGATTTGCAAGGATTCGATCTGCTGTTGCTGCTCTAAAACAGGAGGCTTTGCTAAACAACAGGTATTCGATATTTCTTAATGCAGGAGATACGTTTCAAGGTACTCCATACTATACCCTCTACAAATGGAAAGTTGTGCTTGATATCATGAACCTTATGGGATTTGATGCAGTGGTAAGAAAAAAAGTCTTTTGGGGCAGAATTATAAACAAATTATAAATACAGTCAATACAAAATTACAAATTGGTACTAAAACATTATTTTAGTTTCATTTCTGGAAGTAATCTTCTGTTTTCTCTTTAAAAAATAAATATTTAGGTAAACATATATATTGTAATTATCCAGCACTTTCATTGGGATGGTGCAAAGGTGGAGATTTGAAAATTTCATTTGTAACTTAAGTTTAAGGAACCCTCTAGCATCTCTTTAGCATGGTATTATATCAATTTCTGGAAGTTATAATGGGTACCATTGTTATTTTCATGGACTTTTACCAAATTGAATATCAAAATTATTGTTAGTAAGTGATACCAAAATATAATTTTTTCACCAAACACAGTTTGAACACAAACTGAACCACTAAATGGATATTATTTATGCTTTCACCTGCAAGCCTGCTTTATTTTCATCTTTCACTTCTTTTATTTATAACATTGTATAAATCATTGAAAAATCTGTAAACCTTTAGTTTTTCGTCAATAATTGGTCGGTTTCAATAGTTACAGTCTGAAAGGGTCAATTTCCCACAAGACATTTGTATAAGAATGATGCTTTTACACACAATAGCTTTGTAATTTTGTAGTGCATGGTGTTAGCAAAATTTTTAGAGTTGCTCATTGTAATCTTCTTGATTTTGTAGATTAAATCATAAGTAATTATTTACAGAACTAATTGAAAACTATTAACTTACTATTCTGATATGTTTCAAAACGTGTCAACATAGTAAGTTAATAGTTTTCACTTTATGAATATTAACTTGAAATAATTACTTATGAAACTTTCACGTTAAAACTGATAAAATAATGTTTATTTTATGAGAAATGAAAATTTGTACAAACTGTTAATTTATGTAGTACAATGGCCACTTATATTACATGACATATTTACAGCATAAAAATCGTTTGGGAAATGAACATATACCTTCCATAATGGTCACATATGTGGTGAGGAAAGCTGAGAGTCTCAATTTGGTAAAGTAAATCATAACAGGAATTAATGGGTGCATAACTCTGATTTCTTTTGTGAAAGCTGGGGAGAGGTCTGGTACAAGGCAGATATCTTCTTGCTTACTGGCAGCAAATAACTGCAAAACATCACAGTTATATGTACACGATTTCCATTATGTTTTACCTGCAGAATTGTTTGGGACTGCTCTGTGTCCAAATATACTACTTTACTTTACTTTATCCAATGCCAGATTTTGGCATTTCTGCCATTCTCCTCCTAGCCTCCCAGTACAGACAATGCTGGTTTCGGTCTTCCACATCTTGCAACACTGTGCAATTCTGAAGATGTGGAGCGTCTATCTTTTGACAGTTGCACAGAGGGCAAATATCTGAGGCTGTTAATCCTATTTTATATAGGTGGGCTTGCAGATAGTCATGGCCCGTAAGCATTCTGAATCTCGCAACAGCTTCCACTCTAGGTAGGCTATGTGGTATTAACACTGTGCGCCATGTCCCTCCATATCTTTCCAGTGCTTATTTCTTTTTGGCTTTCCCTTGTTTTTTCATTGATTGTAGATTCAATCAGGCTTCTTGCTGTCAATAGAGATATAGGCTTCTCAGGCTGTGTTACCTTTCTTCGCTAGCTGGTCTGTGCGTTCATTTCCTTCAATCTCCTAAGGAGCCATTGCAGCATATCCTTCTTCAATCATCCTTGCCTGAACCTTTCGTCCATTCATTATCTGCACACAGTCGGTGGAGGTATTACTAGTTACTGCAATTATAGCAGCCTGTGAATCAACGAAGAACACAACTCTTGCCCACTTTCCGGAGATCGAACAAAGTTTTTTGGCAGCTTGTACTATATCCGCAATCTCACATCGAAGTTGTTGGCATTAAATTCCACTGGGCTGCAGCCCTCAAAGTGGTCGCTGTAAAAGCCAGCATCAGAGGCATGCTTTACTGCTGACCCATCGGTGTATACATGGATCCAGTTATCTTTACTGTATAGATCCGCAATCGTTTCTAAAGCAGTGGCCTTCAGGATGTGGGAATCACTAATAGCCTTGGAGTCTTTGTGATTTAGAAGCGACAGTTTACTCTCTGGTAATGAAAAAAAAACGTATGGCAGGTTGAGAATTTAGATGTTTGCCCGAGTTTCAGGTTGTATTTAATTCCAAGTTGCTCTGCATAAATGAGTGGTGATATTTGTCTTGAATCGTGACATCACAGGTTTATATTTCTCCCAGTGTCTGTAGTCGATTCTTTTTACCCTCTCCCAGAACTTGAGTACTGATTTCTCCCTGTGGCTTTGTAGTGGTTCCACCTCTGCCTGCAATTGCATCCCAGATATTGGTGTCGATGTTGCTCCATCAGTTATTTTTTGCAGTGCGTTTTTCTGGACAACCTCTAATTTCCTTAAGTTAATATGGGAAAAGAGAGAAATGACTTCAGAAGCATATTCCATAACTGGGTGTATATAGGTTTTATAGGCTGTCGTCATCACATCTTGCCTTCCTCTCCACTTCGTAGTTGCTAGTGTCCAAATATACTGGTATTTCATTGTCAAATTGTTCCCAATTGAAATGGGAGCAAGGCCATTTCGGGGATAGTCTGTTCAGAATTTTTTGAAAAGTTTAGATACCCAAGAATATTAGCAACTCCTTTCTCAGAAGAATGACTAAAGCTGTTGTGAAGGCTCCTCTTGTTATCTACTGAATAGAGGACCTCAACGGCAAGGGTTTAAGGAAAGTGTTGATTCCTCATAATGCTAGTTTAACCCTGCATGCCTAAGTTGCAAGTCTGGGAACACCCTACATATATATTGAAAATAAATAAATAAATCATTGGCACCTCTTCCTCAGATAGTCATAATATAGAGATAGCACTTTTCTGATCTAAAAAATCATTTATAATTTA
The DNA here is from genome assembly GCA_036971475.1 of Prosapia bicincta. Taxonomy (NCBI): domain Eukaryota; kingdom Metazoa; phylum Arthropoda; class Insecta; order Hemiptera; family Cercopidae; genus Prosapia; species Prosapia bicincta. Next base: position 2,235,156 of record JBAIZL010000010.1, read on the forward strand.
AGTTTATGAAAAACACTGAAACAAAATGTTTTCAATTGCACTAAGCGATCTTCATTAATATATATGGTTGCTGACAAGGGTTGTTAAGCTATGCAGCAGTGGTTTTAAATGCAGGTGATTTGTAATGTGTTCAAAATATTTATATTTTGCATATTAATTTAATATGATTTTATTTTGTTTTGGGTATGTTTGTAAATTTCATATTGTTACAGTGTGTTGAGATATGGTCTTGTTGATGTGGAGAAATTTTACGTTAGAGTTGATGTATGTGTGCCTGTTTATATTATGTGGTTAGCAAAAGATGATTTGGCGACATATTGAACCGATTGTGTGTGTTCTTAGAGGTTTTGTTGAAACTGCAACTCGTTTTCCCAATATAGAATTTATTACAGTCTGTATTATTTAGTTTGTATATCCAGATACTTGTATATTTTTCTTTTCCTTTATGTTGCAGTTTGTTCTTAGTTTTAAGCAATATCCTGTACCTTGTTATTTAAAACTTTTAGGCAATCTTATTAGAGGTTTTGTTTATATATGTGAGTATGGTGTATAACTTTTTTCAAATGTGTTTTTCATTTATTATTATATTGTATGCTAGAGGTTAAAATTTATTGTGGTACTGCAACCATTTATGTAATTGTGTTGATGTCTTTGTTGGTGTTTACATATGACATTAGCACTTCCATTAGTCTGAAGAGCTAGATCTAAAGGAAACATATTTATGTAGTAGTGGTTGGTTTAAAGCATATGAATAGAATACAAAATCATAACATTAATCACACAACACTACAAACCACGTAACATTTACATATACAGAAAACTAACAATGACAAAGAGATGTATGCACGTCAAACCATCCACTCTAACATAAAGATGGTCCATTTAGATCTATGCTACATGGACTAAAAGAATGTCCATCTGAAACATCAATATAGAAATCAACACAATTAAATACCTAGCTCACAAAAATGGATACATTAACACACTAATTGATAACATAAAGCAGAAAACACAAAAAACATAAGTGTGAGTGAAAAAAGAAATTCATCCTAATTAGATACCAATAACAGACGCAATTTTATAAAAACCCCAAAACAGAAAACCAAACTACAATACAACACAACCTAACACAAACAAAAAACTCCAAGCAAAATAAATATACAAACTAAACTGTACTGGCTGCATTTAATTACACATTGAAAAAAGAGATTAGCATTTTCAACAAAGATTTTAAGAACACATCTACTCAATTAAAAAAGACACAGGTTCATCTTTTGCTAAACACATAATAGAACCATGTCCTAATGACACAAACACCAACCGCAACCTAGAAACTGTACAAATTACTGAAGAAGGGCTAAATCCCAACACACTAGAGCAATATTGAAACTTACACACATTAACAAACACAAAACAAAAACATATTAACTGAGATAGTATGATGAAACTATCTCTTACTTACAAAATGTGTTTACAGGTATTCTGGCCGTTAGTTTCTTGACATGAATTTTAATAGTTGCTTCAAAGACATCATCATTTTTTTGTTGAATGTTTAGTCTGCTTGACCCTTGCAAATGTGTTATTTCTATCCTTCAGATAAGCATGTACAAAACGTTTATCATGTCTCTCGAAACATACAATTATTTTTGTCTCTTAAAAATGTTACCATAATAAAAGATATTTATGTGGGCAGGGAACCATAATGAAAGACAGACACACGAAGTAGGATTTTTATTGTGTTTTAAACCTTTATAACGAAAATGTTAGCAAGTCATTTAAATCAATCTCTTAAGTTAGTTTTTCATCACCTCATCATTCAGTTGAGCATTAAAGACTGTGTTAGAGCAACACAATTCAGCTGTCGTGACCACTTGATGTGATAAACTAATTTGTGCCACTAGATCACTCCTATTGTGAACAATGTAATCCTCAATGGGTTACATACACAGATCCAATAATAATCTCATACACAATTTAACAACATTACTGAAACTTTGTCTTAAAAACTAGTGCCAGCCTGCCTGTTCAGAAAATTGCTGATCCAGTAAGCTGTTTTAAGCTTTAGTAATAAGTGTTGTAAGTCATGATGTTGATAAGTTAGAAACACAAAAGATTAGCCAAACAATATATATAATAAAATGCACACAATTTTTTACACTTGTCTTAAAAAAATCAAAGGCATTTTATTACTTATTTTCACTAATAACTATAGCTATTTTCGCCTAAATAACTATATAATATCAAATAATTTTATAATTATCTTCTCCAAAAAATGTACAGTTTATAATTCTGCAAATTAATCTAGGAGATATATATTACAATTTTTCCTTATTTCATACATTACC
>JBAIZL010000010.1:2242500-2397500 GCA_036971475.1 Prosapia bicincta
AAAAACAATTTCTGATGGAAGTGCTTCAATAGATAGAAATACAGTGAGTGAATGGGAAAACAAATTGCCAGGGATTATCAAATCATGTGCATGTGAAAATGTCTTCAATGCCGATGAAATGGAACTGTTTTTCCGTGCTTTACTTACAAAAACGATGTGTTTTAAAAACAAAACGTGTGTTGGAGGGGAAATTTCAAAAAAAGCGGCTATCTGTTCTTTCATGTTCAAGTATGATAGGAGAGAAAATAAAATCATTAGTTATGGGGAAAGCAGCTAGGCCACGCTGCTTTAAAGGTTTGGATATCAGTCAGCTTCCAGTCAAATGGGCCTATAGTAAGAAATCATGGATGATGCGAGACCTCATGTCGACTGGCTTCATGAACTGAATTTATCAATGAATACGTGTAATGAACAAAAATTCTTTTGTTTATGGATGATGCTGCTTCTCACCCCAATCTCCATCTAAGCAACGTCGGCATTGTTTTCTTCTCACCCAACATCTCAACCACTTGATCAAGGAGTTATTAAAAAATTTTAAATGAAATATTGCACACAGTTCAAATGAAATTTTAAACTATCTAATCTCCAGCTTGGTCGATTGATATCTAACACAGCAGTAATTAGAGAAGAAATCAATTGAATGGGTTGGCAGGAAATGGAAAGAGGTAACCCAGACAACAATATCACATTGTTTTCAACAGGCTAGATTTGATACTAGTATGGGAAAAGGTCACTTCCGGAAGAAATGGAGCTGGACTTTGCAAGCTTTGAAAATCCTGATTCTGATATCGAAGTTAACCTAGTAACTGAGGATACTATTGTCAAGGTAAGTAATTTTTCACTCAAATAATATTACTGCATAAAAGTAAATAAGATTTAATTTTTTCCTCAACTGATCCTTGATTTGGTAAATCAAGCTTCGATAACGGATGGCACTAGAATGATGATGATTATTTTAGAAAAAACTGTTGGACTTGAAAAGCAATTTTCAAGCAAAAGCTGCTGGTTTAAATATGATTTCTGAGCTGAATATGCGTACGGAAAATCAAGTTCTACAGTCTCACCGCTCATCAAAACAAACGGCGATTAATCTCTATTTTAAAAATTCATAGGCTAGGCTCTACAGTAACTCACAAATTAAATTAATATACAGTACTGTATTACTGTATTGTTTCAGTGGTTTTTTAAATTTGCTTTTGAATTTATGTTTAATGACAGTACAGTACAGTATTTATTGTACTGTATACTGTATTTATAAAAAGGTAACCTACATTATTAATTACATACTGTACATTAGTATTAGTATTAGTTAAATAATGTAGCCTATTATGTATTGGATTAGAAATAAGTGTGTAGTGAATAAATACTGTAATCATTTTTGAAATTCAGCTTCTCAACACCCCTCCACTAAATGGACACCTCTGATGGACAAAATGCCGAGAACCGTATGTGTCCGTTTAACAGAAGTTTCATTGATAAGCGATATAGTGACTGAGATCCTGTTCATCAGTTCTGTTATCGACATGATTTATTATCCATGTGTCTTCATATCCGGTTTGACTTTGTAGTAGGTTTCATAACATGTACAGTAAGTTGCTTGTTTACACAACTACTACACAGTACTGCACCGCTTATTTCTTTATTTTCATAACTTTTATGATTTCAGTGTGATTTTTCATAAATTAATTTTGAATGATCTTTTTACGTTTGTTTTGTGAGGTTTGGTGAAACTTGAAGTTTCAAAGTGTAGCTGTTGTGTAGGTGGCAACACTGAATTAGCTACAACAGGTGATTACCAGTGAAGGTCACGTATAAGTGAACATTATTAAGTTGAGTGTACTATAGTAATGTTTATGTGATTATTATTATATTAAAAGATAATGTCTCTTTACTACTTGGTGTATTAATTATTTTAATTGGAACTACATACAGAACATGGAGTCAGGTGAATTTTGACTTAAGTTATACAATTTTAACTGAAGCGCAGTATAACCTTAACATTATTGTTACGTTAATCGTCACTAAGGTTAGTAATTTCATTTTTAATTTCCAATAAGTGGATAATAATGGAATTGAAACTGCTAAAAGAGATGAGTTTTTCAAGTAGTTTACCAGAAAACTGGAGGAGGTGGAAACAGAAATTTAATAATTACATGCTAGCCACTGAGAAAGTTAAAAAAAATTCACAAACTAAAACTGCAATACTCCTTAGTCTTATTGGAGATGAGGGGTTAGAAGTTTATAATACTTTTAAGTTTGATACTGATGAAGATAAGACTGAATATGACATAGTTTTAAAAAAAATTGATATCCATTGTTCGGTTAAACCGAATGTTGTGTTTGAACGACATAAATTTTTGAAGTGTCATAGACAACAAGGTCAAACTATTGATAGTTATGTGACTACATTAAGAACCCTGGCCTCAACATATGAATTTGAAACTCAGGAAGAAGGTCTTATTAGAGACCAAGTAGTTTTAAATATTGAGGACAATGACCTTCAATAATGAGTTCTAAGAGAAAAAGATATAAATTTAACTCGGGTCATAGAGTTTATTAAAGTTAATGAGAGTAGTAAAGAGCAAGTGAAAGAAATTAAAGGAGAAATGTTGGTCAATACTGTGAAGACCTGTGAAAAGAAACGTCATGATAAAAACAACTATAAAAGTTATAATAAAAAATCATCATCTGACAGTACATATGATCAAACATCTAAAGAATATTCGTGTAAAAAATATGGATATCAACACAGATATGGGAAATGTCCAGCGCATGGTAAGCGTTGTGAAAAATGCAATCAATTAAATTATTTTGCAGTGGGTTGCAAAATTTAAAAAAAAACATTATGTCAAAGATGATGATAAGGGTAGTAGCTCTGATAGTGATGACTCTTTTGTGATTGATTGTGTTCAATCTAGTAAATCACAGCCTAAAGAATGGTGTTCTATGGTTGAAGTTCAAGGAAGTAATAATAAGTTCAAACTGGACACAGGTTCGTATGTTAATCTACTGACAAAGAAGAATTTAATGGATATAGGTGTTAATAGGATAAAGAAAACAACAATAAAGCTTATAGCATATGGTGGAAATAAGATTAACACTATAGGTAAAGTAAAGTTGAGTTGTAAGCTACTTAAAAGCAATAAATCTGTTATATTAAAATTTATTGTAGTTGATGGACCATCTGATAGGCCCATTTTAGGTTTGCAATCATGTACCGTGCTGGGTCTTATTAAGAAAATAGATTCAATCAGTAAAACTAACTTTATCAGTTCTAATATTGATGTGTTTAGTGGCACTGGAAAGATAAAGAATTATTAGTGTCATATTTCCATTAATCCTGATGCAGTACCCACAGTGAAACCTCCTCGAAGAGTGGCATTAATGATTAAGGATCGACTTAAAACTAAATTAAAGCAACTAGATGCTGATGGTATTATATCTAAAGTTGAAGACACACCTGTGTGGGTTAGTAATCTAGTGATAATAGAGAAGAAGGACGGAAGTCTACGCCTTTGTCTTGACCCTAAGGATCTTAATAAAGTTATAATTAGAGAGCCAGCACTACTTTCTTCAGTTCTGGATGTGAGTGCACAGTTATCAGGAAATTCAGTCTTTTCTGTGTTAGATCTAAAAGATGGGTTTTATAATATTGAATTGGATAAGGCTTCTGCAGATCTTTGTGGCTTTGCTACACCATTTGGAGTGTATAAATTTTTAAGGCTACCGTTTGGAGTATCTGTAGCCCCTGAAGAGTTTCAAAAAATTAATATGAGGAATTTTGGTGACATTCCTAACGTAAAAATATATTTTGATGATTTATTGATAAAAGCAAAATGTCAGAAGGAACATGATAAAACAATGAAAGCTGTTTTAGATAGAGCACGTCAGTTAAATGTAAAATTTAATGCTTCAAAGACTCAATTTCGTATTAATGAAGTTAAGTTTTTGGGATTTGTATTTAATAGTGATGGTATGAAAATAGATCCCTCTAGAGTTGAAGCTATAAATCAGGTTAAAATACCTACTTGTAACAAAGAGCTGTTGAGACTTCATGGACTTCTAAATTATCTTAGAGCTTTTATTCCTAATTTTGCTGAGATTACAGCACCTTTCAGAGAACTGATGAAAAAGAATGTTGAATGGCTATGGACGAAACATCATACTGATTTATTGAATAAAATAAAGTTGCTTGTCACTGAGGCTCCAATTCTTAGCTGTTTTGATCCAACAAAAGAAATTACAATAGAGTGTGATGCATCTAAACATGCATTAGGATGTTGTATATTACAGGAGAACAAGCCAGTGGCTTATGCATCAAGAGCTTTGAATAATGCAGAAGTAAATTACGTCTTGTATATGCAACTCAAAAGTTCCATCTTTATATTTATGGACGAACTGTTAGTGTTAGAACAGATCACCGTCCATTACTATCTCCTTAAGAAAAGGATTTCACAAATTGGATCCAATAGACTTCAAAGAATGGCTCTTAAACTAGTGAAATATGACCTTAATTTGTTTCACATTCCTGGAAAAGAAATGTATATTTCTGATCTATTGTCTCGTGACTGCGAAAATAGTTTACCAGAAGATTCTGATACAGGCAAATTCTTATCTGATACAATTCATATGATAGCATCTAATGCAGCTATTTTGCAAATAAATGAAGCTAAAAAAGATAAATTTATTAAAGAAACAGAGTGACCATATATTGCAAACTCTTACTAATTATTATTTTCAAGGTTGGCCTACAAGTAAAAATTGTCTTCCAGATAATATTAGATGTTATTTTAGACTGAAAGATGATATTCATGTTTCAGAAGGTCTTGTATTTTTAAATCAAAAGTTAATGGTTCCTCTTAGCTTACAAAAGGAAATGTTAAACAAGTTACATACAGGTCATTTAGGATTTTTGAAAACAAAAGCTAGGGCTTGTAGAGTATTTTACTGCCTCAGATGTTGGCACAGATTGAAAATATTATCAATGGGTGCCCTCATTGTCAAACAAATATATCTGCTAAAACTAAGGAACCATTACTACCACATGAAGTACCAAAATTACCATATGAGAAGATTAGTATGGATTTAATGGAATTTTCTAATAAGAACTATTTGATTGTTGTGGATTATCTATCGTTTTGGATTGATGTTTTACACTTACGTGGAAAAACAACCTTAGATGTGGTTAAAGCTTTAAGGCCTATATTTGCTACTCATGGCATTCCACAGATAATAGTAGCTTGACAACATGCCATTCGACTCAGTGGTGTTTAGAGACTTTGCTTCACAGTGGGACATCAAAGTTGTAACTACTAGCCCTCACCATGCAAAAAGCAATGGAATCAGTGAGAAGGCTGTAGGCACTATTAAAAATATGATGAAGAAAAGTCAATCATCTAATACTGATTTCAACCTAATGTTGTTAGAATATCATAATACGCCTTTGTCTGGTTTGAGTGCTAATCCAGCTCAAATTCTTATGAGTCATCAACTGCGATCCACAATACCTACAACACTCTGCAATCTCCAACCACATTGTGTATATATAAGAGATGAGAAAGTGTTGAAACAGAAAATAACGAAGCAATTTTATGACAGAACATCCAAGACTAATCAGATATTTCAAGAGGGTGATATTGTACTCTACAGAAAAAAATCAGCAGTGGCATCCAGCGGTGGTAGTAAAACCACATACATATCCTCGGTCATACATACTAAAAACAAATGATGGTTCGGTAATGCGTCGGAATTCTGTGTACATAAAACCATCTAAGTTAAAGGAACCTTCCTCTACAGTGCTGAACACATCAGATGAGCACTGCAGGGAGTCAGTTTTAGTACCAACCATTGATCACCGACAAGTGAAGAGTAATTTACCATTGCCTGTGATGGCATCTTCAGATGCTTCTTCATCTAATAAAAATACTTCATCTCAAGATGTTTTAGTATCATCAGCAAGTCCTAATGGAGTACGAAGAAGTGGTAGAGTGGTAAAAGCACCAAAAGAATTAAACCTTTAATTTTATCAAATTTAAACCTTCTAATTGAGTTATCTAATTTGTCCTGTTAATTCCTTATTTGTGATTTTTTCTAACTTTTAGATTGAGTTGTATAACTTGGAAGGGAGATGTTGTGTAGGTGGCAACACTGAATTAGCTACAAACAGGTGATTACCAATGAAGGTCACGTATAAGTGAACATTATTAAGTTGCGTATACTATTGCAATGTTTACGTGATTATTATTATATTAAAAGATAATGTCTCTTTACTACTTGGTATATTAATTATTTTAATTGGAAGTACATACAGAACAGTAGCAATATGTCCAAATTTCAAAAGAATCGACATCTTAAACGGCATTTCTAGATCGACATGGTAAATTACAAAAACAAGTTAAAGAAACCCTTCTCAACTTGACATTTCGCACTCTCTTAAGTAAAATTTTGAATAACAAAGACTCCACCTTGTCATTATTAAAGCGTAATGAAAATGTTGACAGTAAAAGAAATGGAAGGATCCACAAGTGGAATCAGCACAAATTATAGTTTAAAAATGCTCGAGTTGATGGCTTATTAAATGAGCCAAAAAGCTTGAGTATCTTACAACAAAATAAGGAATATAAAAAAATGTATCAACAATATTTTACTGGAAGATTAGAGACAATCCCATATTGGGGATTCTTTGGTAAAAGGTAAATATATTTAAAAGTGTAAATAAGATGCAAAGTTTTTATAACAAAGTTTCATGTGCTTAAGTGTTTTATGAAATTTTTATGTAGTTCAATATTTTTTCTCAAATTATGCTAGATTTAATTAGTGTTTTAAGAAATCTACAATGGAATAAAATAATCTGAAGTGCAATATGCCCATAAAATATAACGAGTAGAAGACCTAGTTACAAAATTTTTCTTCTGTACATAAAACTGTCTGGAGTTGCAAAATTTGGTAAGTATTCACTCATGATTTCCATATACTTGAATTACCTTGTAGTTGTAGTGTTATAGAATTAAAATGACTTACTGTAATGCTAGGCCTACATATCGTTCAGTAAACACTTATTATCGTAATACAGTGAGTCGAATGCGGCACTTCTGTACATAGTGATTATGTGGTAGGTTATTGCTATCAAATATCCTCTGACAAATATGATTACAATAAGTGGCAACTACTGTGTATGTATATATTATAATACTACATCAGGAAAGCAGAAATGTAGTCCAAAATAGAAAATGATTAACAGTTTCTGTGGTTTCTGAGCATCCATAAACAATCTCTGAAATTACGATCATCTTAACCTTATTTTGATACGTTAGGAAATTTCAAAAACTTCCGTCACATGTACATAAAGACTAAATCTTCCCACTTTTAACCAATAGTAAAATTACCTTGAACATTATTTAGATCAATGAGAGCGTGTTTTTAGACTTAGTGAATTAACTTGGTCAAGGAGTGGATAAGACCCAAAGAAGGAAGCCAAATGAAAGCCTTCCTCCTAGTGTCTGAGAAGTTGATGGTCACACAATTTAGAGAGAGTTTTTGTGAGTTAGTAATGTCACATTGTCACTAGTTAGATAAGTTAGTCAGTTAGTTAGTTCTATGTTACAATAGACATCAACCCCTGTCACTACAATAATAACAGCAATAATTGTGAACTCTAATCAAACTGTATCTAGATTAATTAAAATCTGTCTCTTCATTAGCTAATAGTTGCTTAGGGCGGCCTTTTCGATATATTTTGTATATTGTATATATATTTAGGTTAGTTTTAGTAGAGCATTAAGCTTATTTAGAAATTTGAGTGATGACAAAATAGTTGCCAGTGTAAATACCACCGAAGAAGAAGATGGGGCTGATGACGTTTAAACCATGACGAAAATAAACTTTTAGCCACTCAGACGCTGAAACAAAGCTGTCCAAGTGTATAGAATGGTTTGAAAGTCAAGAAGGGTCAATGCAATGCAGACACTATTGCTTCGAAAAATACGAAATATTGCCACGGTGAAAGCTCGAGCATCAAAGAGGCAGAAGGAAATGACTGACTATTTCCAAGCTACATGAACTATTTCACCTGGTAAGGCGTTACCACGGATGGTCTGAGCATCAGAATGAATGACCACAGACATGACATTGGAACCATGAACATAGAAGGGCCAACTGCTCAACACGCCGCTAGTTGGGTTCAACATAATATCTTTCAATGATTGTTATACTACCAAAATAATTAAGGCCCTCCCCCCTGATTGCAACCCTTCAGAATTAAGAAGATGGGATTTGTCATACCAGTGGTACACCAATTCAAGAGAACCTCCTAACCTCAACATCTGATAAAACTCCTTTTACCTTCTCCCTAACTTCTACCATTTTTAACAACTCCATTTACCTTCCTTCTGACAGACTATTAATATCTAATTTTACACTACTTAACTAAGTGAATATGTAATTGCTTACTTGCTGACGCGTTTCAAAACGATCGTTCCTTTTACGAAGCTAATCTTCTACTCGTGAGTAGAAGATTAGCTTCGTAAAAGTTTGAAATGCGTCAGCAAGTAAGCAATTACGTATTCACTTAGTTAAGTAGTGTAAAATTAGGTTAATCATTGAATTCAAGATGATTACATCAAGAAACTTTATTAATATCTAGTTTCAAATAATCAATATTTATACAAATAACATATAGTATTATATCATAGACTATAAATCTGTGCATCTGTGACATTAGGATATTTATACACATCTGTGGTTCACTTCAGTCTTTTCTTTTTCTCTTTTTTGATTGATAAAGATCATTGTATGATCGAAATATTTCAATAATGTGATAAGTTTTTATATGTGTCTATTTATTTATTTCCAAGATATTGCAGTTTTGGATTATTGCCACTAGGAAGTTTGTCAGTCTCGTATCTAGTCCAAAAATTCCTATATATACATTCTTGATATTTTACGTTATCCATTGTTTTTTCCGTTGCACTGACTTTATGAAGTTAATATATTACTATTGTAAGTAAATACTTATAAATAAATAAATAAATAAATATTGCAAAATTACTTACAATAGTAATATATTAACTTCATATATATATATATATATATATATACAGTCGGGGCCGCTTATTGTGATCACGGTTAATGTTATCATTCGGTTATTGTTATCGTTTCATTGAAAAACAAACACGGACGTATATTAATACATTGTAATTAGGTCGCTTATTGTAATCATCTGTTCGCTTATTATTATCATTTAATTTGCCATGCAAAATCATGTGCGTCAACGTATATTAGCATAGACCAAGTAAAAATGTCTACAAAGTAGTGTAAACAGGACGTGCATCACACAATGACGCCCAATTCATAGATTGTTTATTTTTAGAATGACAGAAATACTTTATAACGGTTTCAGCACTTAGCACAGTTCTCAGAATGTCTCCCTTACTCTTTGTTTACGCAAACACCCTAGCCTCGCTGAGTCGACCTTAGTTGTTTGTTAACATTAGTTGATGTTACTACTGAACCATTTACAGTACAGTCCTTCTATATTTTTAAACAGTGAATTTTTATGAATGTTTATTACAGTATTTCAGTGTGATTTTACATAATTTAATTTTTAAAGATCTTTTTCGTTTGTTTTGTAGAGTTTAGTGTCACTTGAAGTTTCAAAGTACAGTATAGTAAGATGTCCGAATCTCAAAAGAAACGACGTGATTTAAGTCTTAAACAAAAACTTGATATTCTAGATAGGTACAGTAAATTACCAAAAATGAGTCAAAGAAACGCTGCTTCTCAACTTGGCGTTTCTCAACCTCTCTTATGTAAAATATTGAACAACAAAGAAAAAATCTTGTCATTATCAAAGTGTAATGCAAATGTTGACAACAAAAGACATCGTTCTGGGAAGGATCCGCAAGTGAAATCAGCTTTGAAATTGTGGTTTAAAAATGTTCGCGAAAAAGATGCTCGAGTTGACGGCCCACTAATGCGTCTAAAAGCTGAGGATCTTGCCCAAAAAATAGGAAAACAGGATTTTAAAGCTACAGATGGATGGTTCAATCGATGGAAGAAAAGGGAAAACATTGTTTACAAGAAAACGTGTGGTGAAAAAAGAAATGCTGATTTTGTTGGAGCTGAGGACTGGTTACAATACGAATGGCCAAAGATTTTCTCCTAGCTGCCGAGTATTCTCCTAGCTGCATATACAATGCAGATGAAACAGGACTTTATTATCGTACTTTACCCGAACAAACTTACTTATTTAAAAATGAAAGTGCTAACGGCTGTAAAATATGTAAACAAAGAATAACTGTTTTGTGTTGTGTTGACATGGTTGGTCATAAAGAAAAACTCTTAATTATCGGTAAATCTAAAAATCCACGGTGTTTTCAAGGTATCAAAAAGCTACCGGTTGAATATCTTTCAAACTCCAATGCTTGGATGACATAAAAAATTTTTAATGAATGGCTGACTAAATGGGATACCAGCCTCAAACGCAACATTGTTTTTCTACTAGACAACTGCACTGCACATAATGACATAAGCACTACGCTAAAATACATCAAAGTGATTTACCTTCCGGCCAATACTACATCAATTATTCAGCCATGTGACCAAGGCATAATTAAAAATCTCAAAAGTTTTTATCGACGAGAGATGCATGCTAGAATTATAGAAAATATGGATGAATTTCCCTTACCTCAAATGAATTGTTTAAAAAAATATCTTTACTCGATGCTATTCATCTGATAGCAAAATCTTGGAATGAAGTTTCTGAAAAAACTGTGAAAAATTGCTTTAGAAAAGGTGGTTTTTTTGTTGAAGAAAATCAAGAGCAAGCTACATCTGAGGAAGACTCTGAAGAGAACTTGAAACCTTTCGATTTGTCTTTAAAAGAAAATACTGAGTGGATGGAAGTTGACGATAGTATTGAAACAGCAGCGGAAATGACTGAAGACGATATTTGTTACGTAGTTGCTTCAACATCAAAAGTTACTGAAGAAGAAGGCACCGATGATGACAAAAATGATAAATGTTTACCACAAACATCTAAGCAGGAAGTTCACCAAGCTCTTGAGATTCTAAGGCAGTTTGTTCAACAAAAAGCAGAAAATTTCACCAAACATTATGAATATGAACAATTTATAAACAATATTTTACGAGAAGACTACAGACAGTCACATATAGAGGAATCTCTTCGAGAAAAAGTAAATGTAAATTTGCAGTGTAAATAAGATTGAAGTGTTTTATAATGAAGTTTTATGTGTTAAAATGTTTTGATCAAGTGTTTTACGTAGTTCTATATATTTTTTTTCAATTATGCTAGATTCAGTGTTTTAAAAAAATCTACAGTGGAATAAAATAAACTGACATGAAATATGCCCACTAATTTTAACAAGTAGAAAACTAAGTTACAGAAATTCTACTACTGTGCATAAAACTGTCCGGAATAGCATCAAAATTTGGTAAGTACCGTTTAATTATATTGTTACAGAATTAGAATTACTTAATGTAATGATAGGCTTACATATCGTTCAGAACAAATAGTTGTGGCCATAATACAATGAGTTCAATGCAGTACGGCTGTAGACTACATCGTGATTAAGCGTTCGGTTATTGTTATCAAATATGCTTCTGACAAATATGATCACAATAAGCGGTGCCGACTGTATATATACATATATATATATATATATATATATATATATATATATATATATATATATATATATATATGTATATATATATATGTATATATATATATATATATATATATATATATATATATATATATATATATATATATATATAACTAAATAGTAAAGGATTTTATAAGTGTGTTTCTGTCTACCTGAATGAATTTTTGAAGAAGGGGTAAAATTCAATTCAATACTGAATTGGTTTTACATCTGAATATTAATGGTGTTACAGGATCTATCAAGTCCAGGAAATGTAACATTTTCTGATGAGATAACAAGCATTGAAGCTGAAGCTGCTCGTTTAACCAATGAAGGAGTAAATGTTTTGATAGCTCTTGGTCATTCTGGCTATGAAGTCGATAAACAAATTGCAGAGAAAGTTTCAGCGATAGACGCTGTAGTAGGAGGCCACTCACATTCTTTTCTTTATACAGGTGATCAATAAATTTGTAAATTTCTAATTAATATATTTACTTTTTAAAGCAATTTAAACAAAATCAAACTGCATTTTATTCAAAATTTAAAAACCACTAATACAATATATGTAAATACTTTACTACTTCTCTGAATGTTTGCTTTCATTACCTGCTAGAAATATATACCAACTGAAACTATCTTAATGTCAAGATGAAGTATTAGAACTATAGAGACAGTAATTTAATTCATTAAATCTTCTCTCCAACATGTAATTTAACTTCAAGTTATATTATCATACCTAAAATTATAACATAATTTTAAATTCTGTTAGTTTTCAACGTATATTTGGTTTTGAATAAAAATTACATTTAATTTAATTGTTATCTCAATTTTGTAAATTTAATGTTTATTTAGTTTCCGTTTAATGACTGCACAAGCATTTGAAACATTCTTTTATCTTACAGATTTAAAAAGTGTTGCTACTCCCTGTATAATATATTAGGTATCCATTGGTAATGTTGAAGTACATTTGAAAAAAAAAACTTTGGTATATTATTTGAAAGCATAATTTATTTCACTAAAACACTTGTAAATATTTACAAACTTGCCTATAGTAGCACTTACTTATATTTGTTGAGGACGGCCGTTTCGGGAGATGTGTTCCATTGTCAACTTAGACCATAACTGATCTCAAGGTTTTTGTAGGTTAGGGTATTAGGATGGGGGTGAGATATTATAGTCATGTGGGTATACTTTGTGAATATTAGGAGTTATGATGTCCAAAAGTGTGTGTGAATTATAATGTAATTTTGTATTGAGTATGTGTGTAGAGTGTAGTTTGAAGTATCTGTATATTTCATATTGTTCGGTTGTGTAGCGTTGGTTATTTCTGTGTTGTTTATGAAGAATTTGTACGTTAGATGTTATGTCTACGTAGTCATGATTTGTGGAGTTGAGATGATCGGTGAGGTTTAACTGGTAATTATTATTTGTTAGTGCATTTATATTTTCTTGGTAGTATAATAGCTTAACCTATGAAAACCTTGAGATCAGTTACAGTCTGAGTTGACAATGGGACACCTCTCCCGTTGTCTAGATAACTATCTTGATAAAGAGTTGGCGGGCGTCATTGCGCCCAGTCAATTGTCCTCTGTCTACTCCTGGAGACAATCTAATTTCAGGATAACTGGCAGGGCTGTTGTCGCGCCAATTAACCAGAGGTGTTTACACGTAGCCAATAATTTTATGCCAGTAAGTTGCCCTCTGACAATTGTCTGCTCAACTGGCATCGTGTAAACCCGGCTTTAGGGTTAACAAGATGTATTTATATTATACTTTAGAGTATACACATTTATATTTACATATATTTTATATTACAGTTGTACCTCCATATCCGCGGGTAATGGGGTCTTAAATTACCGCGGTAACGTGAAACTGCAGATAACAAGGATATTTACAGTATACAATAGTACACGTACATAAATTCGTAACTTGCAAAAGTACATTATATATTGTATATTCTTTAAAATATTAGATTACAGTACGTAAATATTGTTATGTACAGTAAGCCCATTGTGCCAACTCGTTTTTGTTATACAACTTTGCAATACACGCTAATGGTTTCCTTTCAATCTAAAAGATTTTGGTGATATGCTGTTTCCCACAAACTTAACAGGGTATTCAAGTTTAAATGTGAAGACTTCAATAAACACTAAATTACACAAACTAGATATTAAATAATAGATATAAGGAAAATTTGAACACATAGATCAAAGCTGATGTTTATAGGTCAAATGTAGCCACCAACTCACTATCACAACATACATTCTCAAATATAAACAATATATCTTTATTAATAATGGTTCCTGAAATATGTTTACAAAGTTTAGGATGTAATATAATAGCATGATTAAAGAATAAGAATTGTAATTAATCTTTTTCACATTATTGGGAATTAATATTCTCGCCAGTAATTACTCAATCATCAATAAAACGATATAAGAACAAGGAAACCAGGAATTAGTGTGAGTATATGAATGTATTTATATAATATATATGTATATTTTATATAAAACAATTCTTCCATAAATACTCTTTAAGAAAAACAAATTAGAAAATTACAGGTACCTATTCCAGGTATTTCTGAAAATCTATTAAAAAACACACAATGAAAGGTAAATGTATATACTCTATGTTTCTTTATGTTCCATGGTCATTAGTTACTTATTGTTTACTTATACAGATTAACATACACAGCAATACATAAGAAAGTAAAAAACCATTAAAAAAACCTCAAATTAAAAACATAAAGTATATACAAGTTCAGCCTAAACACATTAATAAACAATACTCTCTGCAAACAGAATTACAAGATAGCCTGCTCCCAATAAAATGACCTCAAAAAAATTCAAATCCACCATCACAAATAAATAAGTAAACATTCATTTTCGCATTTATAAACTTTGTAGTTCATGCCCAAGCTTCTACATAAGCCAAACAGGAAGACCATTTACATACAGTACCAAGAACACATAAAAGCACCCACAAATTATACTTAATTAAACCACCACATATCATACTTTGTTGAATACCAAATATCCACAAACCATAACTACACGAACATATCAACAAACTACAAATTTTGCATTAACTAAAGAACAATATCTGTATCCACATAGCTAGACAATGAGAAATAAACAGAAATTTCATATTACTCCCAACACACATATTTAATACCCAATTACAATTCACACATGTTTTTTTAAAAATAATTATATCCAAAATCTCATAGAACTATTTATTATAATCATCACCCCCTATTTTTTTTTTAAAACCAGGTTTGCCCGAGTCGCACTCCAAGTTTATAAAGAAGTATACCTCTCGAAACAGCTATTCTCATCTAAATCAAAGTAACTGCTACTATAGGTAAATTTTTACATACTGCTTTATATGTTAATGGGTATAAGTGTGTAATAGTAGCTAAAGCAAAAGATGGAAACAAAGGATGCATTTATTCCTACAACGTGTTTTATGGGTCTGGCAAAGATTACAATTTTGATTAAAATGTTTATATTACAGGAACTCAACCTGACACTGAAACTCCTGTTGGACCTTACCCTACTACTGTTGTCCAAGGTTCCGGTAAAAGAGTACCTGTAGTTCAAGCATACTGCTACACCAAGTACTTAGGCTACTTAGAACTTGAAATTGATGATGAAGGAAATGTTACTTCTTATTTAGGATCACCCATCCTACTTAACAGCTCATATGAACAAGGTAATCAGTCTATATACAATTTACCAACAAAATAATTTCTTTTGTTTTGTAAAGAAAGTGTTTTTATTGATACCATTTGGCAGAAAAACACTACTAACTGTTATTTTTCATCAGACACATTTTGCACTAGATCAGTGCATTTTTTAATAATGTGAATCGCAGCCAAGACATTACTCAGGTGTGTTGTTTTATTGTGAGTCTGTGGTGTTTTGCTGTTGTGTGGTGTGTCATTGTTGAGCTAATGTTCAAATATAGTATTTGATTGTGTGTTTTGTCGTTTAGGATGTGTTGTGGTTGGTTTTTGTGATTTTGTAGAGTTTGAAGTTTTTTGTTGTTTAGTTTATTGTTTTTGTTATGTAATAAAGAGCTTTTAGATTTGTGTTAATGTTGGTGTATGTGTGTAGCGTGTTCTGCATATGAATTTGATTTGGGTTTTGTGTTATTTTTGTTTTTTGAATGTTCAAATGTGTTCCTTGAATCATGTAGTTTCTCTTTGTTTGACCTATGTAGAAGGTAGAGCAGTAGTTACATCTTGTATACTACCGGCCCTGTCATGTTTGTTCTGGAGTTTTATTGTGTTGTGTAGGTGTTTTTGATTGTGTTAGATGTTTTAATGGCAACATTGTATTTGAGTTTTTGGAATGAAAAAGCTGTTTTTTGTGATGTGTTGTCGTGATATGTTATGGCTATGTACTTTTGATTTTATGTATTATTGTTGTTTTTTGTGTTGTGTTGTATGTGTGTGTTTTGTATATTATATTGTCTATCAGGTTGTGTTTGTATCCATTTCTATGGGCTATGTATTGTGAGTTTGTTTATTCTGTCTTCGTTGTTCATGGGTATGCTGATTAGTCTGTCTATCATGGAATGGAGGGTGAGGTGTTTTTATGTTGTTTGGAGTGATTGTGAATAAGTCTGCCAGTGGGCTTTCTGTATATTTTAAATGTGTTTACTGTTTTGTTTTTAAATGTGAGATCTAAGATGTTGATTGTGTTCTGATGATCTGTTTCCAGTCTGAAGTTTATATTGTGTATTTTTTTCAGAGAGCATAGTAAGGCATTATTCCATAGTTGGGATGTAGGAAAAGAGTCAATAATTGGTAAGGATATGAAAAATACTGGGCAGAAGCTACCTTGATTTTTTAAAGGGGAAATAATCACTCACAAATCCAAAATGTAGTTCTTGTGGAGTCTCAAAATGGTGACTAGCCCCTAAAAAAACCTATTTTAATAATTATAATAGACAATAGGTAAAATCTGCTTTCTTCCTAAGCCCCAATTAAAGAAAGAATGTAGAAAGATAGATGATTAATGTAGAGACATGAGGCTAGCCTAATATTAGCAGAGGGAGATTACAGTTCCAATCTTTTTTTTTTCATGTGTTTTAAATTTTCTGAATGTTGGCTATTAACAAGCTTCATTTTATTTGTGGCATATCTAAATAGTTGGACAGAGGACAGTCCGAATCATCAACTCAATTTATAAAGCTTAAGAGTGTCTTCTCCCTCTGTAGAAGAGTGATTTTATGCAGTGATACTATCAATGTTTCCACAAATGATCAGCTTTATCATCTTTAACCTCATAAGATGAATGAGGTTTAATTTTTTAAAAAATCTTTAAAAATTGAAAACCAAAGAATTAGGCTTCATAATTGTACAATTCTTATACTGATTATAACAGTAATTTTGCCCCACCAAATTGCCATTAATATGTTTTGTATTTATGGGATATTAAGAAAAACTATAATTAAATGTTAATTAACTAAGTGAGTGAATACATAAGGGCTTACTTGCTAACACATTTCGAAACAATCGTTCCTCTCCTCATGGAGAGGCTTTGCTTCGTAAAAGAAACGATTGTTTCGAAACGCGTTAACAAGTAAGCCCTTACATATTCACTTAGTTAAGTATCATTTATTTATAGTTTGATCAGTAAATTCAAGATGATTACAACAAGCAACCTTATTAGGAAAAACTAAATGTTTACACTTATATTTCATTTTATTTAGAAATATATAAGGCAGATGTCAGGGATCCTTAATTACATCTAATACAATCTTTTCTTGATTTTTTTCTCCTTTTTTAAAGTCAACGCCACTCTACACATAAAACACCAAAAATATACAAACATTTACTAATAAAGAAAATTTTACATTCCAATCAGTACTTTAAAAGTTGGTACAGGACAAACAAAAAACTGCAAAGTTTTGAGTAAATCCCCTGAGACCTCCAATGAAGTTTTAAAACAACAGCTATTTCTTGATCCTTGATTTATAACCTTTAATTTGCCTCTAGACTCTTAACCATTTTAAGAACATGAGCCGATATATCGGCTATCAGATTTTCAATAGAAAAAGACCGTGTGCCGATATATCAGCTCGGAATATCAAACTGTTGTAGTTCTCCTTAAAATTAACAGATTACATTATAATAACAACTAAAAGAAAGCTTATTCCATGTAAAACAGAAGGATTCTTTTTTCACCCAGATTCCAAGAAATATGGCATTGAATGAGGACAATATTTAGACAGTTGCAAGCTTCCTTACAGCAGTATTAGGGTAATCTATGCACATTTGCTTTACACATTTCATAATTATTTATTATAAGAATACATTTGAACTTATTTAGTATTATTTCCGACGTTTCTAATTTGTCATCTATTTTTATTTTACATTACTAGTTTGTGAAAACGTTTTGTGAAGTAGGTTATTTGTTCAAAGCTGGGAACTATAAAACTATCATGGGCTATATGCGTACAATGTGATAAGGGACATCTTGGCAATGCATCTCAAAACATACTTTTAAAAAATCCATTTCACATGTATTATAGGATACTTATAGATTTTAGGAAATAATATAGGTAAATACATGGACTACAAATAAAGTTATAGAGCAAATATTAAACAATGTAGGCATAGCTATATTCAGACTCATAATGATGGTAGTGAATATAGACTAAAAATTTTTTTTTAAGTATTGATTAGTGTAGGCAATTGAAATTAACCACATATGTAGATAACCTCTTAGTGATTAATGTGTGAGAGTTTCAAGATGATAAAATTGTTTTTAAAGTATTTATCAGTGTAGGAAACTGAAATTAACCACATATGTAGATAACCTCTTAGTGATTAATGTGTGAGAGTTTCAAGATGATAAAATTGTTTTTAAAGTATTTATCAGTGTAGGAAACTGAAATTAACCACATATGTAGATAACCTCTTAGTGATTAATGTGTGAGAGTTTCAAGATGATAAAATTGTTTTTAAAGTATTTATTAGTGTAGGCAACTGAAATTAACCACATATGTAGATAACCTCTTAGTGATTAATGTGTGAGAGTTTCAAGATGATAAAATTGTTTTTAAAGTATTTATCAGTGTAGGAAACTGAAATTAACCACATATGTAGATAGCCTCTTAGTGATTAATGTGTGAGAGTTTCAAGATGATAAAATTGTTTTTAAAGTATTTATTAGTGTAGGCAACTAAAATTAACCACATATGTAGATAGCCTCTTAGTGATTAATGTGTGAGAGTTTCAAGATGATAAAATTGTTTTTAAAGTATTTATTAGTGTAGGCAACTGAAATTAACCACATATGTAGATAACCTCTTAGTGATTAATGTGTGAGAGTTTCAAGATGATAAAATTGTTTTTAAAGTATTTATTAGTGTAGGCAACTGAAATTAACCACATATGTAGATAACCTCTTAGTGATTAATGTGTGAGAGTTTCAAGATGATAAAATTGTTTTTAAAGTATTTATCAGTGTAGGAAACTGAAATTAACCACATATGTAGATAGCCTCTTAGTGATTAATGTGTGAGAGTTTCAAGATGATAAAATTGTTTTTAAAGTATTTATTAGTGTAGGCAACTGAAATTAACCACATATGTAGATAACCTCTTAGTGATTAATGTGTGACAGTTTCAAGATGATAAAATTGTTTTTAAAGTATTTATTAGTGTAGGAAACTGAAATTAACCACATATGTAGATAACCTCTTAGTGATTAATGTGTGAGAGTTTCAAAATGACAGGATTTTGGTGAAAGATTTTATATGCTTGGTAAGTTGAAAAATTAAGATAACTGATGTTGGTTAGCAAAACTTATTGACTCTATGCATGAAAATCTTCAAAAATCAATGATTTATAATAACAATTTAAATTTAACTAGGTATTATAGAACAAATACCACAAAAGTCAGATTTCTATCTGTATTTATATGGTATCTAGACAACATTAAAATAAGTACTACAAAAACTGGAAAAATGGTGTCTTTCTCGCATGCTATTTAATAAAAATTGACTCTCTTAAAAAGGTTAAAATAAACCATAAATACTATCTATTCCTCTTAATTTCTAAAAAAAACTTCCTAAAACATGAAAAATTAATGTATTAAATAAAAATTATGAAATGATCTGATGTTAAATGATCGCTTGGGTAATTTTTCCTAAGGTCTATTGACAATGATACATTCTTGAATTTTGTAGTTCATTACGTTCGGTGAATCTTATTAATCCCTTAAACAATAGTTTATGACTATCCGAACTTTAAATTTTGTAAATTTGTTAAAACTTACTGAGACAGAACGTTTTCGATCGCTATGTGGCGATTTTCATCATGAGACACTGATGAAGATCGGCACAAAGCGATCGAAAACGTTCTGCCTCAGTAAGTTTTACCAAATTTACAAAATTTAAAGTTCGGATAGTCATAAACTATTGTTTAAGTGATTAATAAAAATGATATATTGTCACTGTGGGGCATTTCAACAACTTTCTATTCACAATATATATTCACAAGTCAGAGTTAAATAATTTCTTATGTCACTTGAATTTATGTTTTAGACACAACTATTACTGAAAAACTTAAACCATGGAAAGATAGTGTAGATATAGCTGTAAATACAAAGATTGGAATTACCAAAGTACTACTGGACATGGATGAAAAAGCTTGCAGACTTCATGAATGTAATTTAGGAAATCTTATTACAGATGCCTTTGTGGATTATGTAAGTTATTTAATAGTTAGACGCCAGAGATATCTGTTAAAAATAATAAAGATGGACTTTTTTTATAGTAGCACACAAAATGAGAAATATCAAACTCATTTGCTAGTATAATGGCAACTTGTATTTTTCATAACAGTGTCCTAGGAAGGATTTGAAAAATATTTTAACACAGTCTGTATGTGAAGACCATGTGTCATCATTGCAAGTCATTTCCACAAGGCGAGTGACGGATGGTTGTTGTTACTTAATTTTTTTTATGCCTCTTACTACTAACTTAAGGTAATAGTAATTAACTTGTGTACATCACAAGTTTTTAAATTTCAATGGAGGTGGTTAGAGCCAGTACTCTCATTTTTTAGAAATTCAGTTAAACCAATGGTAATTACTACAGTGACACATGCATTATCAATTACTTTCTACAGAACATATACTAAGGAGACATAGGTATCCATCATCATTAATGAATCATTGAATGTTTAATCCGCTTGACCCTTGTCAATGTGTCATCGTCTTCATGCTTCAGATAAGCATGTGGGACACATTTCTCATGACTCAGCGACTAATTTCCCCTCTCAAAACGGTCACCATAAAGAAAGATATTTATATCTGTCCTAATGTCGCAGAAAGACAGAACAAATAAAGTAAGATTTTTATTGCAGTCCTGTGTTCTTAGAAGCAACTTATCAACTGGCAATTCATCTCAAGTTCTTAGTGTAGTCTTTAATTTGTTTATGTTAAGTTGTGTATTTTGTAGTAGAAAACTTTAGATTATCAAAATCAGAGCGATACTATTGGATAATGAGAGGGAATGCAGTGAAATTGATGGTGACAATGAGGATAAATTATTTTAATTAATCACTTTATCAATAGTTTATGACTATTCGAACTTTAAATTTAGTAAATTTATTAAAACTTACTGAGACAGATCATTTTCGATTGCTATGAGGCAATCTTCACCAGTGTCTTCTGCTTGGAGATGTCGGGTCAAGCGGTGATGGTTTTAAAGGCAGGTTTTCGAAAGTATCAAAGAGTATGTGTAATTTGTATTGAGTTTGTTCGTTTAGTGTTTGTACTTTATGTTTCTGTGTATCTGTAAATTTCATATTGTTCTAGTGTGTTGAGATGCGGTCTTTTTTTGTTGATGTGTAGGATTTCTAGGTTATGGTAAATGTCTGTGTATTTGTGTCCTGTTTCTTTTATGTGATTCTACCACGACAAAATACAACACAACACCATGTGATTTACAAAACACAACACGGCACCAACAAAAAAGATAAACTTCAAGCACCAAGAGTATACAAACTAAACTGCGACAAATGCAACAAATTCTACATTGGACAAACAGGTCGCAGCTTTAAACAAAGAGTTGAGGAACACAAACAGAACACACAACTCAGAAACAGGACACAAATACAGACATTTACCATAACCTACACCAAGAAAAAGTACCACATCTCAATACACTATAACAATATGAAATTTACAGACACAAAGAAACACAAAGTACAAACATATTAAACAAACAAATACAATATAAATCACACATACTCTTTGATACTATCGAAAACCTGCCTTTAAAACCGTCACCGCTCGACCCGACATCTCCAAGCAGAAGACTCTGATGAAGATCGCCACATAGCGATCAAAAACGTTCTGTCTCAGTAAGTTTTCACAAATTTACAAAATTCAAAGTTCGGATAGTCATAGACTATTGTTAAAGTGATTAATTAAGATTCACTGAACGTAATGGACTACAAAATTCAAGATATTATTTTAGTTTCTTATAAATATGAAGTGAACAATTAATTAGTCTTATGAATTTAAAGGGGGCCTACAATCAACCACTAAACTTCAATTTAGTATTTCTACCATGATGTATTAGCAGCAATACCAGGAAAAAATATTTTGAATCATAACAAAAATAACTTGATTAAACTGTTATGCAATCACCCATAACTCATCTGATGTAGTCAAAGTGTTAACTTTCATTGGATACAGTCAAGTACTGTACATTCAAGATGTTCTTCGCCTAATTAATGGGTTTTACATGTTTTACAAAGGGCTCCTAGGAAGTTGTGTCTGGTAAGTAGAAACTTGTTAATTATCACTTCATAGTTTCTTTTATATTTTAGCAAAGTCCCAGAGCTTTTACTTTCGTTAGGATATCTTCTTGTGCTCTACGATATCTGCCACTACACTACTCTCCCGTAAGGTTTTCATAGATGTGAGTATACTCATTTAGAATAAATGTATTTTCCCAGGTTACATAGTTCTTTCTAAATTAATAGCTTGAGGAGCACACTTGAATTGACTAAGAACAAGTAAAGAACTTCAAACATTATATCAATCAACTTCAAGTTAAGAACATTTGAGGTTTGGAGGGTATGTGGAGTAGATCTCGTAAAGCTTAAATCTGACCACCACTTAATGTGTTTTACGTTCTATAACAAAAAACAAGTGAAAAAGTGAAAAACAAGTGAATAATTTTCCCTGCCATCTTCAGAGGCTGAAAATGGCAAGAGGTTTATGGTTTCAGTTCAGGTGGATCTATTTTTTAATATCGAGGGTAAAATGGAACTGAATGTCTAGTGACATTGGATCTATGTTCAAACATAGGCTGACATACAATCTTACACTGCTCTAGGTACTTATGAGTGTTTTGTGTCTAAATCAATGTTTCAAATATTGTTTGTCTGTGTGGTAAATTTAGTTCAAATTTTGAGGCTGTTGTTCTTAATCTCTTTGTTAATTTCTAAGGACAAAGGTGTTCAAATACAGATGGCCACCTTTCGCCAATCCCAACAATAGCCTCTGACATTTGATTGTCTGTTTTACTCCTACTCTAAAAACTGTTTCTATGCATTATTATCTAAAATGTTACAAACAAAGAAATGACTTTTAACTTATTGGAAATGTTTTTGACAATAAACTTGTAACCCAAATTCAATCTAAAAATAACAAGACACTCAATAGGTGTATCAAAAATATCATGTTCCTTTCTGCCTACCCGAGTTTTTCTAATTAAACCAGCACACTGCAAATATCATTTAACTAAATGAATATTTCTTTCATATAGATTTAGTTTATGTAGTTTTGGTTTTAATAAATTTTGTTAATAATAATTTAAAATAAAACATTTATGCAGGAAGTAAAGTTTGATCAATTTCTTCTCAAATGATTCTTTCTAATGTGATCTTATTTAAAATACTTACTTTTATGAAAAAATCAATTGTGTTATTCACAAAACAGAATAGAATAACAAAAATATAACTATATATTTTTAGATTCATAAATTCTAAGTCACTACATCTTCTTATTCTTGTAAAATAGCTACTAACTGCTCAATAGATCATGGAAAAACTTCATACTTATGATCAAAGGTTTTTTAATGCCTTATAATAAAGCATTCAGTAAACACACCTATACTGAGGCGTAAGCTCACCTCAAATTGTGAGGTGTTTTGAGGGAAAATTATAATAAATACATTTTTTTCTTCTTCAAATAATAACCAATTACCAAGAGCAATATAACTGGTAATGCACTTTCCTTAATGTAAATTAAACTGCCTAATTGAACCTGAAGCAACTCAAAATTTACAAGAGTTCCCTCTATGCCTGTACATCAAGTGCAAACTGAATCCATTTCTGTGTGTGTGTGTGTGTGTGTGTGTGTGTGTGTGTGTGCGTGCACATGTACACAAGAAATTACTTAACTATAATCATACTACAAAAACATTTAATTTATCATGTCTTTTAATTTAAAATATCTAAAACCACATGAATTCATCTTATATTTAATAATTGATTTACATAAAGAAATGTTTTATTATGGATTTTAGAATGTTATTTCCTACTCTGGTAACAAAGGATGGACAGATGTCTCCATAGGCTTGATTCAAGGAGGAGGTATTCGAACATCTATTGATGCGTTAAATTATAATGGTATGCCAAATTTTTATTCTTTAGAGCTGATGTGTGGTGAATGTATAATAAAACAAATCACCTTTAACTACAAAAATATATTTTATTTGACCTAATGTGCATTTCAGTAGATTATCAGTCAGGCAACCATCTTCACAGGTATGAACTTTTAATACTGACTTATTGCTAAACACATACTTGGGAACTTGTTCTGAAACCTTCATTCAAATTCAACTCACTTGGAAAATCACATTGTAACAAGGCTCCATGACGATAAGAAGTGTGGTGTGATCTGGTTAGCATGTATACAACTTAAATTTTAATTACAAAAAAATAAATTTATAGGAAGTTGAATATGTTAAATAAGTTCTTATCTCTCAATTATTATGAAACCACTTCCTCCATCTATCGTGTGATTGAGTCATTTTGAAACTGGATTGGTTGTATTAGTCTTAGGTAAAATGGGGAGTGACAAAAAAAGTTATCAAAATTCCTTTTAACAATAAATTAGTATTAAGGTTGATGACTATTAATATTTTTATATTGTTACAAAATGTGCATTACGTTAAAGAAATATATATATTTGTGGTAAGAGATGCTGGACGTATTTGTTAGTTTTTGTTTTACCTGACAA
Source organism: Prosapia bicincta (assembly GCA_036971475.1). Taxonomy (NCBI): domain Eukaryota; kingdom Metazoa; phylum Arthropoda; class Insecta; order Hemiptera; family Cercopidae; genus Prosapia; species Prosapia bicincta. The sequence continues at coordinate 2,267,443 of JBAIZL010000010.1, forward strand.
ATGTTATATCTTTACCTGGGAATATTATTATTTTTAGTAATTAACTGCTGTATTTTGATGCTGTGAGTACAAATTGTGATATGTCCTATAAAATTATAAGATCTTCATTTCTTTGTCTTCTAACTTCCCACTATCTCTTTCTCCTCTCTTCTCCAGAAATAAGGTTATGCCTACTCTAATCTCTACATCATTTTAACTATTACTTCCTTCAAACTATTTCTTGGTATTTATATTAGTCTACATTCTCTTAAAAATTATTCATTTTTCAATTATCTCCATTTGTCCTTATTATAAGATTTCTGGCTTTTCTAACTTCTTTATTCAGTCTTTGTTCATTCTTATCCTTTTAGTGTTAATTACATCCAATGAATATTTCTATACTTTTTTTTGTCGGTAGCATTTAGATCTGGCATTCCCAGTTTTTCAGTCAGTTTCCATTAGAAGGGTTTTGGGGAGCTCTCATCTACCTAAAGCGTTCTTAAGTACTCTGCACTTCAGGTAGATACAAGCTCTTGAAACCCATTAAATCTATATAAACTGATGAAGCTGGGAATAGTAGATCTATGAAAGCACATGCTTGCTTTCTATCAACTAGATTTTTAATTATTTTTGAAGAACTATTTTTCTAGCAGTGACCATATACTCATACTCAATGGTAAATCCTTTTATACTATTATGATGGTTCAAGGGAAACAGGCTTCTTTACTTGGGTCATACGGTACTTAAAAAAATAATACAGCTATCACTTTACTTAAGCCGGCCATTACTATTCTAGGTTTTCCTTTTTACATGCTGAGTTGACATGGGGGCTGAAAAAGCACACAAAAATTCTTTGACAATACCAGGGATCAAACCCAATACCTTTAAGCTAGTAGCCGAGTGTTCTGCCCACTAACCCACACATAGTTGTCTTGTTCAAACTCATCTCTGTTGGTATCATTTCATAATCTATTCTCTTAATACCTATTGATAATACCTCTATTGATCATCAACATGCTTTTATATTCTCTTCTCTATTCTTATCACTAATGTCACTGAACTAATATTCTCCATTAAAATAAAAACTAATGGATAGTAACATGTGTTATCTCAATTCTTTTAATAATTTGTACTGTTCTCATTGCTTTTATTTCCAAATGGATCATTCCTTAGTATATTTCTTCTGGTTTCTTTGCTAACTTACCACTAAAGAAATAACCTTTCTAAACTGAATAAAATAATCTTATGTCCTTTACTATTACTTCTACTTTATTTATTGCAGGGACCATTACAGAAGAAGATTTAATGCTGACTATGCCTTTTAACACCAAAATGATGAAACTTATAATCTCAGGGGAAATATTGCGAGAAATACTAGAACACAGTGTACACAGACATGAAGAAACAGAAACCGGACATGTGGGAGAGTTCTTACAAGTTTCTGGTAAATTTTTCACTTATTGTTAAGTTGTGATTTCAAATTTAAACTGTACAGTGGAGTGTCAATGATCAGAGCCTTATTAACTGGAAAGCTCAGAATGGGAATCTATTTTTTACAGTCTAAGTTATGTCATATTTCTGAGACACAGTCACTACGTGGAAACTGATAAGTAATGTATACCAGAGTAGCTCACATTTATAGTTCAGTATCGTTTTGTCGTATATTTACTTGGTCTGTATTGGTTGTTTGGTTTTACAAATTACAGTGTGTAGAGCAAACAGCATCTGTTTAGCAGTGCAATTATCTGTGTGTGAATTTACAATAGTGACTTTCATTTTTAAAAGTGTGTTTTTTAATTAAAAATGTAATGTTAACTTTATCAAACAGAAAACCGCATTTTACCTTCAAAACAAATTAAATCATAAACAGGCTCTACAAATGTTAAAGATCTTCCCTAACAAAAATTTATGATATTGAAAAAGCTAAGCTATTCAAATTTAATTGACTTTAATTTAGCCAATTTCAAGTTAACATATTTATTAATAAACTAAAGAGGATAATTTGATAATAAAACAGTAACTTGAGATTGGCTAAATTAAAGTTAAAAAATATTGATAACATTTATAGTGTTCAAAAATATGAAAAGAAAGAAATTGTAGTATTGCCATTTGTTGAACGATTGCAGAAAAAAATTTAAAAAGTTGCGAAGAGTCATCATATTGATGTTTTCAAATCCGTTGACAGAATCCAGTTTTTTAATCAGTTGGGTAAAGACCCTATAGACAAAGAGGAAAGTACTAATGTTATACATAATACTTCATGTATAGACTGTGATTGCTGTTATATAGGACAATCTGGTAGAGTTTTATAACAGAGAATCAAGGAACTTAAGTCTCATTGCAAAAATAATATAGAAAGGTCTGCATTAGTCAACCACATGAGAGAAACAGTTCATGGCTTTGATTCTGACGGAGTTAAAATGTTGGATAAAGAAAGCAACAAACAAAATTATTATTGTTAGAAATGATTTATATAACTACGCTGAAAAGTGTTAATAGAATTTCAAATACTGATAATTTGAAAAGAGTATTTTCTAATAACTTTCTCAAATTGATTAGATGATATTTTGAATAGCGCTGCTTCATGTGATTGATGGAACTACTGCCTGTTGTTAATTGTAACTTTCTGTTGCTCGTCTCAGTATTAGTACGAATGTCAAAGTGTAAGCACTGATTGCTATTGACTACCTTTTATCCAGTGCTTGTATGAGATGTGTTCAAAAAATACCCGGAATGTTTAAATTTTGCGAGTTTGGAGAATCTGATTGTCAAAATTTTTTTTATTGCGTTGGTATACATGCCCCTGAAGTATGTCACAATTTTCAGCTGTATTCAATGTTTACTTTATTTGTGGCAGCCGCTAAGGTTAGACGTGTTTTCATGAGCTCGGCGATTTTCGATTGTAAAAAAAAATGGATCAAAGAATTTGTATTAAGTTTTGCGTAAAAAATGAAATAAAGTGTAACCAAGTGTGCGAAATGTTAGCAAAGGCCTATGGTGAGTCTGTTATGAGAAAAACAAGTATTTACGAGTGGTATAAGCGTTTCCAAGATGGCAGCGAAGACGTTGACGATGACGAAAACTCCGGACGCACCAGCACATCAACAACCGATGAAAACGTGGAAAAGGTGGAAGCAATGGTTATGAATGATCGCCCAATCACAATCAAAGAAGTTGCTGATGATGTTGGCATATCGAATGGCTCATGCCATGACATTTTTGGGAACATTTTGGGTATGAAACGCGTGGCAGCAAAATTTGTCCCAAAATTGTTGAATTTTGAACAAAAACAGCGGCGAATGGAAGTTGCTCAGGTATCACTAAATGAAGTCAGTGACGATGCAGAATTAATGAAACGTATTATAACAAGCGACGAAACATGGGTTTACGGATATGATGTCGAAACGAAGGATCAATCGTCCCAGTGGAAGCATTCTGGCTCTCCAAGATCAAAAAAGGCTCGGCAAGTGCGGTCGAACGTCAAGGTTATGCTTACTGTGTTCTTTGATTTTAATGGCATAGTGCATCATGAATTCTTGCCACAAAGTCAAACGATCAATAAAGTGTACTATCTACAAGTTCAACACCGTTTGCGTGAAGTAGTGCGAAGAAAACGTCCGGATTTGTGGCAAAATAATTCATGGCTTTTGCATCACAATAATTCACCGGCTCACACATCGTTGCTTGTTCGTGATTTTTTGGTGAATAAATAACACTGTAATGATGCCCCAACCTCCATATTCGCCAGACATGGACCCTTGTGACTTTTTCCTTTTTCCAAAAATAAAAAAAACTTTAAAGGGTCGTTGTTTCACAAGCATAGATAACATTAAAAGTGCATCGCTGAAAGAGCTCAAAGCTATCCCGAAGATCGAGTTCTAGGAGTGTTTTGAGAATTGGAAAAAGCGCTGGCGTAAGTGCATAATATCTAGTGGGGACTACTTTGAAGGGGACAATATTGATGTAGATGAATGAATAAATATTTTTTTCAAAAAACGAAAATTCTGGGTATTTTTTGAACACACCTCGTATGTTTCATATTGTGTTTAAAGTTGTTGAACTTGCAATTTTATTGTGTATCTAACTAAAAATGTGACCGAAACTTTGCTTTTATAATATTAAAATAATAAACTCAGCATTGATCATCAATTGAGTTCAATTTATTGTTAAAATTGCATGTCGTTAGAGGCTAAACCCATTTAATAAAAGATTTTGTTTTTTATGAACTACTGCAGACTGTTTACAGTATACTATACTGTACTTTTTTTACAATAAAGATTTAGCTTAGCAACATATTATTAAAAATTTAAAACGGTGAATTAGTGAAAGTACGTTTTGTGCAGTGCTGTAAATATGTATTTTTTTTTTTAAATGTTCAAAAATTATAATGTTGCACTTATTTAATGACTGAAGGGTGTAGTACAGTACATAATTAAGGACGGAGTCCAAATAAGATGATTTAACAAAATATAGGTATGTAATAAATGTTTTTGCCCTAATTTATTAAATTATATTTTTAAATTTGTTTATATGCAAAAATATATTTTTAAGTAAAAAAAATTTGACCCCCTTTCAGTTTGGTCCGAGAAATTTGCTAATCAGAACAAATCAACGATTGAACCATACCTGGTCTCAATTATATCCCAAAAGCAATTTGACTGTAGACATTAAATGAATACAAAGGAAAAATATCTGTTTATAGAAAAAGAAAAACTCACCAAATTTCTAATAGGTTAACATTATGTAAATGTAAAGGAGTACTTTTATGCTGCTTTTATTTTGATGACTGAACATTTTTCAGCAAGGAACCACCAACGATTATAACAGGAGCATCTAACACTACATTATTTTACTTTAAAAGATTTTAAATTTTTTGTAATTTTGATGTTCATAATCTCAAAATAGTGTAAAATGTATATACTGGTAATGGTTAGTACCATTCTTTATATCCTATTAATAAAATCAATACTTAATATTACAACAATTAATTTGCATTACTTTCCAAGATTAAATCTAGACTAGATTCTAGTTTGTAATTTTAGCTTCATTTAGACTGTCTAGATTGTATTTTTATTGTAACAGAACCTTTAGACGATAATGACAGGGTCATTGAAATATACATCAGGTTTAATCTTGGTAACTTTAAGTATTACTTATTTTTTATTAACTTTTGTGATACAGAGATTATTGTCAATAGTTTTATTATTGTGTCTTGACTTATGGGACTTTGAATTTTGTTTCATATAAAGCCCTAATATATCAATTCTGGTTTTCATTAGAATGTGTCATACATAAGTGAAAACTTTTAAATTATTTGAATTAAAGTAGCGTAAATTTGGCTTGACCGCACTAACTTATATTTGAGTAGAAAAAAATTACCAATGCTTGATTAAATTTGAAAGGTGAAAGCTAAAACATTACTTTTGCAAAATAACTTCTTTTACTCACTGTAAAAGTAACATACTTTCATGGAGAAATTGTAGTCTTAACCAAATTACTATTACCAATTTATTAGTATGCACTGTGATATCATTTTAGGACTGAAAATAGTATATAACTTGTCAGGAGAAGCTTACAAGAGAGTTGTTAGTACTGAAGTACTTTGTGCAAGCTGTACCGTGCCTCAATATTCTACATTAGACCTGACGGCACACTATGGTGTTATTGTACCAGCTTATATAGTAAATGGAGGTGATGGATACACACAATTCCAAAATGCAACATCATCTGTTTTACTGGGTTAGTAAAATTTTTAATATTCAGAGTATATTTAGTAAATATTTGCTTTATATATTTGTTGATCTTAAGAAATTTTTAATCACAATATAGGCTCTCTGTTTCTGAACATTTTGTTGAGTAAAACTATATATTACGTACAAAAGTTGATTTTAAGTAAGTTATGGTTAAAAATAACCAGATTTTACTTAACCATAGAGTAAAAGTTAAAGAAATACATTAAAACTTGCTAATAAGGCATCTAATAAATCAACACCATTAGCCTAGAAAGCACATCATACAGTTTCCTGCGACTTATTTGTCGTACAACTTTCATCAACCAAACTAATATTTAATTTTTACCTTTTACAATTTAGACATTTTTGTTATACTCTAATTTAGTTATTTTTAAAGATCATCACTCAACTTACTACCCCCTCCCTCAAGTATAAAAAATCAGTAAGTTGCTAAAAAAAATTTATTGAAATATTTTATTTAAAAATTCCAATATAGAATGTTAATTTAAATATTAATAAATATGTGACTGTAATATTTAAAAAAATATTAAACATTCAACCAATTTTAATAAGGAATTTAATTTTTGTGCTGAAACAATATTTAAACAGGAAAAGTTAATATACAAGTACAGTATTGTCCATAAGACAAAAAATTAGTATGAACAAAATAAATTGACGAACGGCTAGACCATACATTGTGACCACTATCATAATAAAATATTCTGCAAAAACCTTACAGAATATACAGTACAACTGTAAGGAAAACCGAGCTGGAAGGAATGCAAAGAATGCGGTAATGAACCCCCTCGTTTGGCCCGATTGTTAGTATACTACCTTCTGCAGAGTTGTAAAAACATCACCCCTCCTGGTTGCTCACTGTTAGACCATGTCGTGACACTGTCAATTAATTCATCTTGATCTTAATTGAATTGTCTACAAAATTATATCACATTCTAACCTTGATAAGAATTTCAACCAAAGCCAATATTTTTACTTTCTCACATATACTATAGTATAGAGAAAGGTATTGTGATCGTAAAAAAAGATCGATTGTGATCGATTTTGAGATGTTAGTAGTAATATCCATACTGAGGTCTCCTGAACCAAAAAGTGGTTTTTACAAAATGTCTGTATGTACCCTATGTATGTCTGTCCTTGTATCCGTATCCCGACCTATAGCAAAAACTACTGATCCGATTTTAACTAAATTTTGTATATTTATGTACATTGGCCTCTTGTAGGAGGTCAAAAAAGAAAAAAGTTGTGTTTATCTTATTTTAATCCTTTTTGTCATAATAATATCATTTTTATGAAGAGTGTAAAAAATACATAAAAGGAATTTTTAATTTTTTAAATAGGTTCTTGTAAAATTTACTAAATGCAGAATCTTTGTTTTCATGTATTTCTTATGCACCTAATTTAACATTGCTTCTTATGATATAAGATTATTATATCTCACAACACAACTCAGGCAAAGGCAACTGACACAGGCACAATATCAACTAAGCAGGCCAGGTGAATGTTCGTGACTGGGTTAGTACTATGCTAGAGACAATGCTGTAGGGGTGGAGGGGATGTTATGAAGATTGGATTTTCCGAGAATACCTCTCCGCACCCCTCATATGTCTCATAGGTTCTCCTGGCGGACGGACAGTAAGTAAAATAAGACAATACTGTATATATATGCTAGTTATCCTGCCATGGACAATGCTGTGGGGGTGGAGGGGATGTTATTCTCGGATTGGATTTTCCGAGAATACCTGCCCGCACCCCTCATTCATCATGTTGGTTCTCCTGGCAGACGGACAGTAAGTAAAATAAGAAAATACTGCATATATCTGCTTGTTATCCTGCCATGGACAATGCTGTGGGGTGAAGAGGATGTTAGGTAGATTATATTTTCCAAGAATACCTCCCCTCATACATCGTGTCGGTTCTCCTGGCGGAGAAAAGCAAATGACATAGTGATTCAAGACCAACACAGAGCTGCAGACAGGTGTAGATTAGGAATTACAATGTCAAGAAACAAAATTGTATGAGAATGAAGTTATTAACGCTTGTGTACTACTATTAATAAGTGATTATGCAGAAAAACTGTTTATTATTACACATTTCAAATGTATATAACAAATTTTGTCCCATTACACTTAGGTATCTATTATTTTAAAGCACTGGTTACTTTTTTAACAACCCTTGTATGTATAAGAAAATTAAATTCTTTCTTAATTTGAAAAAATTGTACAAAATTTAACTCATGTGAAAAAACATTTACCAAGGTCGCATGTGATGAAATTAGTTATCTGTTTTATATAAAAATGAATAAATGCAATGAATATTTATTTCAATTTTCCTATTTTAGATAAAACTGATTATGAGATGGTTAGAGATTATATTTCACGGATAAATCTGGTGTATCCTGCAATTGAAGGTCGAGTGACTTTTTTAAATTCGTCTGAGCCTTCAGGCACAAGTTTCAGTACACCATTGCAAACCTCATGCTGCAATGTATTTATTCTTTTTGTTATTCCTATCATTTTAAGAAATGTCTTGTAAATGTAAAATTTTTAATCACAACATATGAAATAATTTTTGTTACAAAATTCATATCATGACAAAAAGTAATTATGTATAATTTTAATAATATTTATACTGTAAAATAAATCACTGGTCTCTTAGCAACAAAATAAATAAAGAGTTCCTAAATCAGAAATCCTTATTTTTTTTTAATTTAGTGAAAAAATAGTAACAAATTAGTAAACCCACAGGTTTATTGTTAAATTTTTAGAGCCCCCCATTTAACCCTGTTTTGTATTAAATAAATTCAGTTAGGATTTTTTTAGTTCTATTTATGGCAATTTAACACTTTAGCTGCCGGTCACAATATCGGCGTTTTCCTAGAGAATTTACAAAAACATTTTAAGCCTATTTTTCAATAATGTGTACTTATTTTTTGTTCCCCTATCATATCTAGGTACAAAAAAAGATTTTTATCATAATATATATAATAAATCCTGTCAGGCCAATTGGCCAGGCATAGTTTTTTTTATAGTGTAAATGTGACCTAAACTCCATCGGGCCAATTGAGAGTTTTTGAGGTATTTATATTTTCTTATCTCTGCAACACTCTCTTAAAACTTTTTGTGTGTTTTGTGTGTAAACAATAAACAACAAAACCACAATTTCATGTTTTGATTACCCACATAATAAGCTGACTGGCAAGTAAAGTGTTTTGGCGCTTATCACGAAGAGATGTAAATGTATTACATGTGATTGATTTATGAGTTTATAAATATTTTGTAAATAGAAGGAAAGTGTAAACATATTCTCTCTCTGATAAGTAATGCTTCAGATTTGATAAATAATACATTAGATTCTTAAAAAGCAAAAGTTTTGAAACTTAGTAATTTACTTTTTAAAGAATTTACATTATAATTTACTTCCTAGTATGGATGAGTTTATCTAAGTGTACCAATGTTTGTACTTAACTTCAATCAAGTCCGTTTTTATACAGAATATTTTACAACTAAATATTTACTCAATATTTCTGACATTTTTTAGGTTTTGTGAAATTTTGAAAACAATGGTGAAAATCAATATAATACGTCATTAAAAATTATTTATTTTATTATGAAAATATATAAAGATAAACTTCTTTCAATGAACCAATTTGTTTGATTGGAATAATCAACTCAACTTCACTAAAATTGTCAAGAAATATGTGTGTCATGGCCATAAATCCTGACAAAAACCTCCCAAAATAACATCAGGTTTTTATAAATGCTGTCGGCATTTATCAATCAAACAAAAACCATCGTAATAATATTTGTAAGTAGTGTGAAGCTTGTTGTTTAATACTGTGTATTCATTTTCCCAAAAGTACCAACACCGGTTGAGTAGTATGAATAAACATAAAACGTTACTAGACAACTGGCCCGACGGTATTCGATTCAGCCTACTGAGCCGTCAGGCCAATCGACCTGACGTAGCAGCTCGTAAAATTAACATCCTGTTTGAGCCTTTCGGCTTTCTAATAATTTTCTAATAAATATTTTAATATTGTTTGTTGTAATCATCTTGAATTCACTAATTAAACTCTAAGTAATTATTGCATACCGAAGTGAATACTTTAGAATTTACTTGCAGACGCGTTTTGAAACAATCGTTTAGTTACCAAAGGTTTGAGAGGGTCAGCTTCATAAATGAAACGATTGTCAGCTGATAAGTTATAAAGTATTCTCTTATAAATATTTAAGCAATAATTACTTATATTTTAATATGTTCTATTCTGGCTACATGTGCTACATACCTTAATTTCTTACATAAAAAAACATTAACTTATGTTGCTTCTAATAATATACAGTCCCATCTCTCTTATGATCGTATAGCAAAAGTTCTTTATTAATTTACTCATTCTTTTACTTTCACAGTCCTAATTTTATTATATTACAGTAGAACTCCATTTATCTGAACTTAGATGTTATGTACTCTATTATCTGGATTGCCATTTATCTAGCAAATACTCAGAAACATTAAAATTTGTATAGCAAAGTAATAACAATACGCACTGCCTCATTTTTGTACAAAAGATTGGATATATGCCCAATGTCATTCTTTTCAGAGTAGGTGTTGTATTTGTGACGGAAGTACTAAAGTTTGTTTATATGGGGCCCTGAAAAGGATCAATTTCTTCTCAATCAGGCCATTATACACCTTACTGCAAGAGGTGATATAGTAAAGTAGAACTTTTCCTCTAATGCAGGTTTTATAAAACCTTATAATTTAAGGATAAATCTCCAATCATCCTTCCCTTGATAAGAGAAGGTTTTAACAAATCTCTCTCATCGATAAACACTTCTAAATACAGACACTAAATTTGCTATTTTCAGTCACAAAATTAAGATAAATCTATTGTCACTGTATGCAAAATTTTATGCTGAGATTGAAAAAACATGGTCTTTAAACGAAAAGGTTATTCCATTGATTGGTATGAATTACCAATCTATCTGGTGTACAGAGTTTTAAAATAACTGTCTATTGTTTAATGATTCCAATGTGATAATGTCTAAATTCTGAGTACCTTAGCTTACTTCATGTATTTTGTTTTGAATCTCAGACATCAGTGACAGTTAGATTACTGATTAAAATGAAGAATTCAACAATAGTGAGATTCGTATCATTTACAAACTTGTGACTATTCTCTCTTCAGATAAAGACAAATTACATTTCACAGATACAAAAATTGAATCTTACATTTGCAGAAAGAAGCATGGAACACAAAAGTAAAAAGTCAAATTGCAAACTATTTAAAAAAACAACATCTTAACAGCTAACTACTTATTTCTAGCTAGCTAGAGCTAGCAACTGTCCACCTACAAGTACACGATGTTGTTCTGGCTGTGTGGTTAGTGTGATCCACATGCGGGGTAGGTTTTTTGTTAACAGTTAGTTAGGACAGTACTCATGAACTGTTTTAATCACTGGTTCTTAGTTGTTGTTTGTGTGTGTTTGTGTGTATGTGTGTGTGTGTGTGTGTGTGTGTGTGTGTGTGTGTGTGTGTGTGTGTGTGTGTGTGTGTGTGTGTGTGTGTGTGTGTATGTGTGTGTGTGTGTGTATGTGTGTGTGTGTGTGTGTGTGTGTGTGTGTGTGTGTGTGTGTGTGTGTGTGTGTGTGTGTGTGTGTGTATGTGTGTGTGTGTGTGTGTGTGTATGTGTGTGTGTATGTGTGTGTGTGTGTGTGTGTGTGTGTGTGTGTGTGTGTGTGTGTGTGTGTGTGTGTGTGTGTGTGTGTGTGTGTGTGTGTGTGTGTGTGTGTGTGTGTGTATGTGTGTGTATGTGTGTGTGTGTGTGTGTGTGCGCGTGTGTGTGTGTGTGTGTGTGTGTGTGTGTGTGTGTGTGTGTGTGTGTGTGTGTGTGTGTGTGTGTGTGTGTGTGTGTGTGTGTGTGTGTGTGTGTGATCAAAAACAAACAAAAAATGTTAGCTAATTAGGCAATACTAAAATTTACACAACTAATAAAAAACTTACATAATTTTGGATTCTATGTTTTACTTTCAAATGAATGCCTTCTAATTTCAATAAAGGATTGGAACATATTTTATTGTCTCATATAGTTTTTCCAGACATTTAAAACTTCATTTTATATTATTATTTATTGACATCAATGTAAACCGGATGCCTCCAAACATTGGTGAAGTACAAACCATGTCCATTGTCTGGAGGATTTACGATATAGTGTTTATTTTTAAACCTCAAGATATACAACACAAAAACTGCAAGTGTTTATTTGTTTAAAATACATTTCTTTCAGCTGTATCTTTTATTCTGTACAGATGTCTCCTAGTGAGTTTTGTTTACTAGATTGATTCCCTCGGTTTCTTTTTTTTAACAACTTCCTAGTACAACCTACCTACCACACTGTTGGAAGATTATATAGTTTCATTAGTAAAATACATAAGGGCACTATTGTATTGTCAATCATAGGCATTTTTTTATAATAATTGTTTCCAACACTCTTGTATAATTTTTGATATAACCATTAAATCTTTAAAAAAATAATCTAAAAGAGCCGAATATCCTCTAAGTTTTTAACTAAGTTAATTAGTTTATATTAGCTTTGATAATGGCTGTTCTGCAGTAAATTGAAATTCAAGACTTAATATAAATCCCAAAACAAGTTGATAAAATAATGGAAATTTGTTTCTAAATTTAGTATTATTCTTTAATGTTATTTAATGTAATGTTTATTGTGTGAAATGTATAGATTATTATAACATATTTTTGTTCCATGCACCCTTATTTGTCTGTTGAAAATATCACAAATTTTAAATGAATGGTTAGACAAGAAATTTTAAAAACCAAAAAGGTCTTAAATAATTCATTTTTGAGAGATGAATGACAGATATAAATGGTATAAAACAAATGGGCACATTGCCTTCTAAGTGTGCCTAATTTATTCATTTGTGAAAAATAAGGTCACTATTTAAATAAGGCCCATTTGTGAAAAAATTGGGAATCTTGTTTTTTTTCATACGAAATGTATAATACTTTCCCAATCAATTGAACTCAAGATGTTTTCTGTTCAATACATTTATTTGAGTTATCAAAAAAGCTTATTAGATTCCAAATAAAGAATTTTATGAAAGCATTTTAAAAATTTGTTTATTCAAATTACTAGTTCTGATTAAATTAAATATATTTATTTAACTATTATTTATATGAAATTAAAGTTTCTTGATGTAATCATCTTGAATTCTCTGATTAAACTAATTTTACACTACTTAACTAAGTGAATACGTAATTGCTTACTTGCTGATGTGTTTCAAAACGATTGTTCCTTTTACGAAGCTAACCCTCTACTAGTGGCTTTTGGCTCTTTACAAACGGTATGACAGGGTTGGATTTATTATTTATATGTTGGGTAAATGATAATATTTTCTATTCTGTGTTATAATATACTATCACTATCACACAATTTGAATGATGCTCTATCAAAAACTCTATAGTAATTGAAGGACCTCAAGAAATCATTAAGTAACAGGATGCCAGAAAAAGAATACATTAAAGTTTGGTCCATCAGACAAATTGACAGCATGAAAATTGTGTTTTTTTTATCTCCCTTTTTCATCCTCCTTGCCTGTATTAAATTGGTAAGCATTCATCTCTTTTTCAAAAAACCTATAGAAAACTTCTAAGTCTTTATTATATTGTTTAGTATCAAAACTCAATATCGTAACAAACTGTATAGTATCAAGAATTGGAGGTATCAGCTCAGCTTAAGATTAATTAGCGCAAAAAGAAGTGGAAAAAAATAAACTTGACTACGTAATCTTATCTCAAAGAAAATTAGAACACTTGAAACTCACTGTTCTTGCAATCAAGCCCATTGGTTCTGGATACTGATGTGTGAGGAGCGCCAAAAATGCAGTGAAAGAACAAAGACCGGCAGTAAATAAGATGAAGAAAGGCAATTCCTTCTTTGGATAAACACTTACTTCATGGAATGCTAGAAAATATAAGTTCACTTTTTCATTAAATGCTCTACTATATTACTGGCGTTTATATAAGATAATTACAAGTTAGTATATAAGAGTAGATATTTATTACTTTACGCTAGACTTTCCCGCTCAGAAATTTTGCAGTTCGCTGCTTTAAAATTGTAATAAAATAATCACAAAAATCAGTTAAACAGTTCATATAAAATTCCAATCCACTAAAATGCTCTATTTTTTTATTACTGAACTATTTCATTAAAAGTAATGAATTAAAAAGCATAATAAAAAATATAGTAGTACAAGTAAATACATCAATCCCACAATAATTCAGGAGACATGGGCAAAAGCAATGCTAGATTAATAGAAATTTAATGCTAAAACTAATATAAGTTGCAAAATACGTCTTATTTATATATCCCTTTACTGGGTGATTTATAATAGGTACAACTTGTGTCGCTTGTTACCTGCAAGTTACCCGTTACATGAGTCTTATTATAATTTACACAAATTGACTGCTTGGTTACAAAAAATCAACTGTTTACTTCTGCATAACAACTGGATCCGCAATGAAATCCTAACAATAAATACAAACAGTTGCTCTTGCTTATTAATGGAGCTACGTCTATCATGTGGCACTATGCATTATCGTAGCACTACGCTAATCATGTTCTTGTCTATGTTTGGGTTATCTACTATAGCAATACTAACCTTGTATGGGTGAACCTTGTCAATCTGATGACATTTAACATGCATATTTATTAAAAACAATAATGATATTATAAAAAGTTTATTTTGTATAGATGATAAAAGTGATTTTGTTTATAGCAATTAGTTATGATATCTTATGACAGTTTATTTACCTTACTGGCTGCCACGAAGAAGATAAGATAACATACCAAGCAAAACTGATTTGTAAGGTTAAAAATCAGAGGTTATAAATAAATACAAACATTTGGTAAAAATTCAAAAAGACACCTGGAAATGGCTGGAACAGATAAAATAGCATGCAGTAGACATTTGTAAAGGTTTGGTTCTTTCCATATAACTTTTTTATTTTATTGTACGAGGCATGTTTTTAAAGTAAGTACCGTTTTGATATAAAAAATGAACAAGTAAATTTTTTCAAACAAAACTTTATTTACCTCAAAGAGCATTCTTTCCTCTACTTCTCTACATAATTTCCATTATTATTAAGGCACTTGTCGTATCTTGGGACCAGCTTTTGTATGCCGTCGTCATAGAAGCTTGCCGCCAGACTGGACAACCACTGCTGCACAGACGTTTTTACTTCTTCATCATTGGAATGACGCTTCCCCGCTAAATGCGTCTTCAAGTGTAGAAACAAATGGTAGTCGCTAGGCGCTAGATCGGGACTGTATGGAGGATGGTCCAATTGTTCCCAGCCAAATGAAGTGATGAGCTCTTGCGTTAGATTTGCTGAATGTGGACGAGCATTATCGTGGAGCAAAACGATGCCTGCACTCAACATGCCACGTCTTTTGTTTTGGATTGCGCGGCGCAGTTTTTTTAAAGTTTCACAGTACACGGCTGCATTGATCGTTTCACCGCGAGGCAGAAAATCGACCAACAACACACCCTTTCTGTCCCAAAAGACAGTGCACATGATTTTCTGGGCAGAAATTGTTTGCTTGAATTTGACTTTTCTAGGGGATGTTGAATGCCGCCATTCCATTGACTGTTGTTTTGATTCTGGTGTAACGTAGGCTACCCACGTTTCATCACCTGTAACGATATGGCTTAAAAAATCATCGCCCTCGTTACGGTAACGCTCGAGAAAGCTCAATGCACTGCCCAATCGTTTGGTTTTGTGCGTATCAGTCAACATTTTCGGTACCCACCGTGAACACAGTTTCCGATAATTTAAACGTTCAGACACAATTTCGTAGAGAACACTTCTTGATACAGCAGGAAATGTTACAGCTAAGGACGAAATTGTGAACCGTCTGTTCTCTTTCACTTTACAGTCCACTTTTTGAATGAGATCATCGGTAATGACTGAAGGTCGCCCACTTCGTTCCTCATCATGAACGTTTGTGCGGGCATCTTTGAAGGCCCTAACCCATTTCCGCACCATTCCTTCACTCATAATGTTTTCACCATAAACTTTACTGATTTCACGTTGAATGTCAATTGCTTTTAAGCCTTTAGCACAGAGAAAACGAATCACACCACGCACTTCACAGTCGGCGGGATTCTCGATTGTCTGCGGCATTTTAAAATCACGTAAACAAACTAAGACTCGATCAAACGGCGTCACAATGGCGTCTGTAGCTTCCCAACAGATGTAGCTACACTGCGCGCATGCGCTAAACGCCGACCGCAGAGCTGCGGCGGGGAAATTTAGAAACGGTACTTACTTTAAAAACATGCCTCGTATTTATGTGTATAACAATTCCTTATATAATTTTATATATGCTTTTCAAACTACCATTGTTTTCAAGAAAGATTTATTCTTATTTCCACATTTTCTAATACCATAAATTGTACCATGGCTGACTGGTAAAACATTGTTGATCTAAAAAGTACACTTTTTACATACATTTTGCTTTAATTTCGACAATTTACTTTGCCAAGGTTAGTATTAGTGACTTCAAGAGATATTAGCTTTAGTTCTGTCGTTTCAACTTACAAGTATAAAATGTTTATAAAGTAGTATATAACATATTTTGCAAAAATAAAAGTAAAGATTATATTGTTTTAATTTACATAAATAGACATGTTAATTAGAGGAAAAGTAGGACACTAACCGGGTAATAGTTCTCTGTCAGCACATTCTGTACAAGTTGGATACGGGTAGAATAAATGACCTCGTTCCAGAGGATATGGAAGCATCCTGAATGTGCCTTCCCATGTGCAGTGCAAAAGGTTTAAAGCACCTTCAACTTGCTTCCAATGAGTTAGGTGAAAGAAAGAATAGGCTATTGCTTCTGAATCTCCTCGTTTCAATACATGCTCTGAAGGCAAAATTAATGCTTTCACTTCCAATAAATACTGCAAGAAAACAGTTTTATTAAAATCAACAGCTTTTTTAGATAGCAATATAGCATAAGAATTTCAACTTAGCTACAAAACCATTAATTTTATTCTAATCACTCCAATACAAAAACTTGTTTGTTTTCATATGCTTTCTGCTCAACAAAAATAAATTTTAAGCATAAATATAGGAGGGTATGCAAAAAAAGGACCGGATGATACAAACTAATAAGATATATAAATATATGTAGAAAGACCATTATTGGAGAGGGACAGTAAAAAATCGTCAAGATTTCAGCTCCCTCTTTGAAATAAGGGAGTAGAGATAGCGGGTGCTGAAAAGTAAAAACTTATTTTTGTTTTGAATTTGACTTTATTAAGATCAGTTGTTCCAGAGATTAATTTTATTTACAAACATTGTGTTTATTCCCCACTCAGGAAATCCAGTCAAAATTTTAAAAATTGAATTTATTTCAAAATTAATTTCCACTTTATCCCTTATTTCTCAAAATCTACTACAGCTATAGTTCTGTGACCTCTTTCTGAAGTCAAGAATCTTAAGCAGCCACTTCTTTAGCTTGTCAATTAACACCCCAAAAATACCTGTAGGACCTTATTTTAAAGAAGGAATAAACCCAAGAAATATGTTCCACTAGCTGTAACCTGCTAAAGAAATGTTTATGGATCTCAGTTTATACAACTTTTTTTCATAATTTTACCTGTTGAATAGACTCTTGAAATTTTACATAATTTCTTAGATCAACCTGTAAAAATGATAGGCCAAAAGAGCCATGGTCTCAAAAAAGTTCAATATAAAATTATCACATAATCAAATTTTGTCAAAAAACTAGGCTTATTGTATTATTATTATTTTTTTAAATATGATCATATAATTATCATTATAATTTTAACAACACGTTTGTTATTATTAGCCAAAGGTATATTGAAAATACTTTTCAATGTAAAGATAAAGAGACTATAAAATTATAATACTAACAATAATTAATAACATTTTATACCAGTGTTTATTTGGTACAAATAAAGTGTTCACCTACTTTAGGCACATGTGGATTAAATTCAACGGCTCTGTGTATAGCTTCCACAGCTGTCATTTCTGCCGCTGTTAAGCCTCTTTTACTAGCTACATCTGCTGAAAATCTGCAATAAATGTTATGCATTTAAACAAGATAATAAAATAATGAGATATGAATGATTATACAATACATGCTTAAGGAATTTTTCTAAAATGAAAGTGTGTGTGTGTGTGTGTGTGTGTGTGTGTGTGTGTGTGTGTGTGTGTGTGTGTGTGTGTGTGTGTGCATGCTGTAATAGGCTTAAATTGGGGATTTAAGAGTTACAATACAAATTTTAAATTGAAATGTTTTAAAATTTTGTAATTCGTGAAAACTAAGAGTAGAGCCAAAATGTAATGCCATAGGCATATGATTAATGATCAAAATAATAGAAATGAGTAATACACAAAGCCATTTAAAATGAAAAGAGGCTTTTACAAAACTGAAAGTTAGAAACATGTCACAAAAACTCAAAACCATGCTAGAGGGCCCATCAACATTCGAGAAGAAAAATGAAGAGGAAAATCAAGAATAGGAAAACCTCGAAAAATGCAAAATAAAAAAGTTACAGAGAATCAAAGGTTTTTGGACAAAACATGCAAATGGGGGAAGAAGACAATAACAAGCCCGGAAGGGATGATGTAGATGGCCTGACTGTTTCCCCATTTCTCAAAGAAAATATCATTGGTGTGCTTCACCACTGGAAGAGGGGTAGTTGTACCCTAGACAAAGAAAAATAATATAGCGTGTCTTGAGAAGCCAAGAAGGAAGGTCGTTGGTTGTTACCGCTCTGCTTTTATCAAATTCGTTTCAGAAAAAGTGTAAGAAAAAAAAATGCAGTGTTAGAGGGGTACAGCAGTGGTTCGCCTAAAATGTAATCTGGTGTGTTTCTAAGCCCTTTTAGAGAGGTAACACCCCAAAATCGGTTTTAATTACCATCGTTTTATGTTGTGTTCTTCTGGATGAAGAGGTTCCGAAAAATAACTAAAGGTTAAATGGGTGGAATAAAAATTTTGAAAAACAGACAGTGACTACAATATAAATTAAAAGAAGTACACTTTCAATAATGTAAAACAGTTTGTTGGAGAACAATTTTTGTGAAATTGGTCATTTTTTTTAATTCGTAAAATTGGACAAAATTAGTAAACCATAAAAGACAAAAATAAACTTAAATAAGAGACAGTTATATACTGAGTTCGGAAAAATCTCATGTCTGAAGTTTGAAAATTTTAAGTTAGCTAAAATCCATGAAGGGGTAACCTGGGAACTAAAACAAAGAAGTGGTATCTACAGACATCGAGTCAGCAACCAACCAGACAATGCCCAGAGAAAATGGCTACCAGATAAATTCTCACCAAGAGTACACTACAAGAGAACGTAGTGTGTTCAAAACAAAGGTTAGAACTAACTTCTCACTTTTTCATTTAAATTAAAATTAAAAATTTTGGATAAAATTAAAATGTTAGGAAATTAATTTTTTTAAATATAAAATTTTGTATACAGTGTAAATGGATAAATGTATTAGCTTTGCTGGAAGTACAACAGACTTTTGTCACACCATTTTGAATTCGTCATTGAATCAAAGTGGCAGATACGTAAAGGAAATTAAGGGAATGTAAACAGGGATCGAAATTTATGTGTTTCAAGGTATATAATTTTGGAGGTATGTAGTTCAAGGTATTTTGAGTACTATAATAAAAAGATAGCTTTATGACTAACTAAATATTTTGTACAACTATTCTGTGAGCTTAGCTTGTCAGGTTATGTTGAACCAAATAAAAAACATATTCAAAACTCACAAATTAATCATTTATTGACTCATACGCTTTTCAATGACAAGGTCATCATCATCAGTGAGTGTTGCTACTACAAACTCTAGCTTACAACTAAGGCGAAAATAAGGTTACACTTCTATATTTATACAATGGGCATTGCCACGCCCACCTGTCAAAACAACAGTTATTAACAATACTACAAACATGATACATCAAATAGAAATTTTATACCTAACTCATTAATTACAATAAAATTCTTAACCATATACATAATTACATATAAACAAAATAGATAATATTTCAGTATTATTATTATTATTTCAAGATTTTAACCAAAAAGTTATAATAAAATTTTCTTGTGTCGCACTAATTACATTACTATAGAATTTTGAATAGGGGCTGACTCATTATTTAGAATATTATTTTTATTCCTATTAATATATAAAGTTTCCCAAGCACCCAACTCGCAACACTAAACGTTTTTTAACAGGGTTACATTGTCAACTTCAAATTCGTGCTTTCCCTCTAAACAATGTTTCACCAACGCAGATTTTTCTGGTCTGTTATATTGAACGCGGATAAAATGTTCTTTAGCCCTAGTTTGAATATTTTTTGTTGTTTGGCCTATATATTTCGGAGGACACTTGCTACACTTCAGGCAGTAGATTCCTGACTTTTCTTCATTAGGTATGGCATCTTTATGGTTCCATAACAACATCTTTAGGTTATTTGCAGTGGCAATTGTCACGTTCAAAGAAAGATTTTCTTATTTAATTAGACAGTGGTGGACGGTGTGTTATTATTACCCATTTGTTTTCTTTTTTATTAACGAACTTCTCAGGTAACTTATTGTCTTTTTTTCATCTTTTTGTGGATTTCATCTAGAAATATTTCACTGTATCCATTGAACCTTGCTACACTATAAATGTAATTTTCAGTTCAATGGTCTGTGGCCCATTGTTGGTGATGGTTAGTTAGAGAGGACAGTTGCAGTGTGTGTGTTTGAAAATGAAACAAAGATTCCAATTATAATTTAATTAATTACTTTAACAATTATTCAATTTAATTAAGATTCACTGAACCCAATGGACTACAAAATTCAAGTATTATAATTTATATAAGTTCTCTCAATAACACTGTTAAAAAGATTCTAACCCATTTAGAGACATTGAGTTGAACTTGAGATGATGACTCAGAACTCAATATTATTCCTTCAACAGACAAGTTCATTAAATCCCTACATATTATGATTGCCCTTTGAAAAATTCAAGGATCTATGGGGAGCTACAGATACCATGACCTGCTAACGGAATGAGAAGGAGGTCAATATAAAAAAACGCCTTTGCCTCTTATTTCAAATTTCTATCAGCAGTGTACCGTGTCTTAATGATTTAATTGAAGTAACCAGACCTCCAACACAGGCAGTAATTTCTTTGTTTATAAGAAAAGGAGATACTTTATACAGGTTCTTTCTTTTTTGGCACTTGAAAATACTATAAATTTTGGAGATGGCAATCTCAGTGACGTTGCCACCATCAGCTCCTTACTCCCATCAACTTCAAGTCAAATTAATCCTAACGTCTCCTATTTAAACTAACACTGTTTGACGTGTTTTGTGGTTCCCATATATATATATATATATATATATATATATATATATATATATATATATATATATATATATATATATATATATATATATATATATATATATATATATTATAATAAAGATGATTATTTTTTCTTGATTTGTTATGATTATTAAATAACTTCAAAAAGTTCATAATCAAGATATATTTTATTCAACATTTACAATTATGCTGAAGCTTTTCGCCGGATTATAGTTCCAGCATTCTCAAAGACTACTAACATGGTTTGTCAAACCATGACTACTAAACCATGTTAGTAGCATAATTGTAAATGTTGAATAAAATATATCTTGATTATGAACTTTTTGAAGTTATTTAATATATATATATATATACTAGGTTTTACAACACTGTTTTCTTGTATTCACTTATCACTTTCACTATATGTACTTAAACAAGAATCTTACTTAGTATTTATGCGAGTTAACTTTCAAAGATTAGTAGTATTTCCATTATCGGAAATATATATATATTTGAGGCTACTACAATCCCCGGTCAGTGATGCCCGATAATGGAAATACTAACAATCTTTGAAAGTTAACTCGCATAAATACCAAGTAAGATTCTTGTTTAAGTACATATAGGGAAAGTGATAAGTAAATACAAGAAAACAGTGTTGCAAAACCTAGAAATATATATATTCACAGCAGCCATCTTGTCAAGAATTACGGGTGGGACTAGAGGAACAAGTACACCCATGGATCACATAAGATCATTTCCAACCCCCAGAACTCTGGGGCTATAGTTTTCTTCTTTAGCTCAACTGGATGGGCATCAGATGAGTAATTGTAATACTATAGACAGGTACTGACACCTGTCCACTGCGGACATTCCTTGACGAAGGGCCGAAGCATCTGCCAGACCAGCGACCTCACTTACGTCTTAGGCAGAGTAAGAGCTCAGCAGCATCCCAAACAGAGTTTGTAAAGATCTGGTCTTTTCAGCACTTTCAACACGCAAAGGTTCTAACTAGTCAAAAATCCCTATGAGAGGGTGTAAGTGTTGGTATGTATAGATATTGTGTTGTAAATGTTGTGGATATAGAAAGAGTAATAGAGTGTGTAATAGTGAAGTAAGTGTTGTCAGTAGTGTATATTAGACTAGCATACTGCGGGGGATGCCAAACCCCTCTTAGGAGATGCAGCTAGTACGTACCTCCCCTGCGGGTTATATTCCTTCAAAAATATATAATTTTATATATGGTTGAATAACACTTACATAAACAAGAATATATAATTTTTTATTTTTACTGAATACATTATTACTAAGCTAAATAAGTGTAGTCAAGATGTAGTCGCAGAACTCTATGTAACTTAT
This sequence comes from Prosapia bicincta, assembly GCA_036971475.1. NCBI lineage: Eukaryota > Metazoa > Arthropoda > Insecta > Hemiptera > Cercopidae > Prosapia > Prosapia bicincta. The sequence goes on from JBAIZL010000010.1 coordinate 2,289,951, forward strand.
ATAGTGAATAGCTTCACTTATTTTAGCTTAGGTAACACAAAAGAAGGCAAAAGGAATATGTTAGATAAATCTGGGATCTATAAAATATATTGTAATTCTTGTAATACAATTTATATTGACCAAATAAACAAAAAATTTCAACCAGATTTAAAAAAACATATTAGCCATATAAAATTTCAAAGAGCTGAAAAATCAAGTATTGCTGAACACATCTTAAACACTAAACAAACTCTAGATATAAATGATCTTAAATTAGTGAAAAATATTACATCAACAAATCTGTTAAATAGTTTTAAAAGTTTGTATATTAATAAATATAACAAAAATAATTTATTAAATTGTGATAAAGGACCTATCCCAAACTCTCAATTATATATTTATTAATTAGGAGATAACTGTAATATTATTTTGTAAACAAAATATATTTGTATATTAGTAAAATTGAAAAATGTGTAATGGTAACTCTTCAACACGGAAGTTGAGAGACTGGACCTAGTTCTTACAGATCTTAGGTATCGATATTTGATTAGGATCAACATAAAGTAACATATGATATTATATAGTTGCATAGTTGTAATTTACTGCAATGTCGGACAATGTAAAGGGGTGGGGGGGGGGGGGTTGCAAAGGAGTTACAAGTGTATATATTTGATGAAAATGTTGTTTTAAATGTAGTTTGTTTTGTAAATTACCTTTGAGGATGATTGCTGTGCAATCGAAAGGTACATAAGGTGTTTATTAAATGAAAAAGTTAAATATCAAAAACTTGTTGCTATTCATGACGAGCTGGTTATTAATTACTTATTACACTTTGATTTTACTTGCAACCAGACTTTTTATAAACTAAAGGTTGTTAAATTGTTAACATAGACTTGGAGAAAACATTTTCATCTTACGACTTCTTCAGCCTCGTATTTTTGCCGCTAGGATTGTTGCAGATGTCCTTCTTTAGTACCAATTTTTGAAAGTTAGTAGTGTTGTGATCGAAGAGTATGTGTGATCTGTCGAGTTTGTTCATTCGGGATGTATACAAAAAAAATATACATAAACAAATTTATGTATACACATAAAAATGACATCTTAAATGAACAAACACGACATAGAACACACATACTCTTTGATCACATCACTTATAACTTTCAAAAATTGGTACCAAAGAAGGGCAACTGCAGCAATCCTAGCGGCAAAAATACGAGGCTCAAGAAGTTGTAAGACGAAAACGTTTCCTTCAAGTGTAAGTTAACAATTTAACAACCTTTAGTTAACAAAACGTCTGGTCACAGTTATTTGCAAAAGTTAACACAAAGTTATTTGCTGTATAGAGGTTTAAATTAAACATTAAACCACAGTTCATTTATGTAGCTAGAACCTTAATTATTTCAACACTCTTAATGATAATTTTTTTCAAATAAGCAAATCGCTTTCGTATTTAATGTTTAACCTTACCTGTCAGCAACTGCTCTTGCTTTAAGAAGGGCAGCTGTGTAGCATATTGTAGCAGATTTTGGCAAACTAATGTCATCATATTTTGCTAATACTGCTTGAACATCTGCATATGCTTGCATCTCAAGCAAAACCTCAATTAAATTTTCATGAATATTCAACACATTCATTATTGGCGGAACTTCTTTTGTGAGCTGAAATCGTTTTTAAAGATATAAGTTACATGCATATGAATTTTAAAAAATTATCAGATGTATAATTTTTGTATTACCAAGTTCTGTGGTAAACAACTCTTTTAAAAAACACAAACCAAAATCTTTAATTTATCAACAAATTGTTCTAATGTTTTTTGTTTTTTTTAATATTAAAATGCATTTACATATAAAAAATTCTTATCAGAGGAAGAACCTCTAAGATGTCTTTAAAAATAGAAAACATCTTATTAAAATTAAAGAAGTAGTTTAACAAAAGGTTTTTGAAGATGTATATGACACTTCTGATACAGCTTATTTTTAGGAATAGAGCTAATTTGTGGTCATGCAGTTTGCAATTGGCAAACTGACCATTGCAAAAATTGGTAATTGTTTAGAACAGGGATTTAGGCTAATATTTAACAAATTTAAACTTATTATAATAAAACAGTAAAAATAGACCAAGTAACTAAAATTAAAATTAACTCAATTTAAATTTAATAAATTAAAATTTTTAACATTTTGTAATTACCTAAAATTAATAAAGAAGGAGGAATTTGATCAACAAGTTTACACAGAATAAAGAAGAGACATCGGAGTTTTTTCTGAACTCAAACGTTTGGAATAGCGTCTCTTGTAATAAAACTACCAACTGAGTTAGACGTATATTTTGTGTAGTGAAAATGATTCCAGATATCGAAAAATAAACTCAGAACGTGCGAAGATGTGATTCGGACATGTAGTTATTTGAGCTATATGTCAAATTTTGAACATAAAAATAAGTGAATATAAAACGCCGGACTTTCTACATTTGTAGCAGTGCCACCATTAATGTAACTTTAAAAAATAGTGAGAAAAAAAGGAAAATTGTTACAATCAGTCAATATGTTTGGAATAACGATCCACCAAAAAGAAAAAGATGCTTGCCAATTGCCTGCCGTTTGATACTAGATACTTTGTTTCAAACAGTATTAAACAAAATTCAATAAAAAAAATAGTTCAAGAAAAATAAATCCCTCTTCGAGCAGTTAGATAAAATTTAAATTTTTCAAAATTGGCTCTCCATTCAACTGTTTCTCTGTAATCGAGTGTAAATCATTAGTTGATCAGATAAATTCATTATGGCTTTATTACTCAAACAAATTTTAAACAATTATTTATTCTTCAAGAGAATTTAACCTTACTTTTCTGCTAATTGTAAGTGCTTAACCGCACTTTCGGCTTTTCATAACCGTCGAACAAAATCATACTTATTAACTGATATTAAAGTTTTATAATTATCAAATATAATGAATAGGTCCTATCAAAGTTCTATAGTAATATAATCTCCATTGTTTTAACAGCAGAATGTAGAGGTGAATTGATGTAGAGTGGGCATGATGCTTACAGTATAATAAGGGATGTAAATATGCTGTCATTTTAGTTATAGTTATTAATGTAGAGTGGGCATGATGCTTACAGTATAATAAGGGATAATTAATAAATATGTAATTGTATATAGTGAATTAGGCCCTATCAAAGTTCTATAGTAATATAATCTCCATTGTTTTAACAGCAGAATGTAGAGGTGAATTGATGTAGAGTGGGCATGATGCTTACAGTATAATAAGGGATGTAAATATGCTGTCATTTTAGTTATAGTTATTGATGTAGAGTGGGCATGATGCTTACAGTATAATAAGGGATGTAAATATGCTGTCATTTTAGTTATAGTTATTAATGTAGAGTGGGCATGATGCTTACAGTATAATAAGGGATAATTAATAAATATGTAATTGTATATAGTGAATTAGGTCCTATCAAAGTTCTATAGTAATATAATATCCATTGTTTTAACAGCTGAACGTAGAGGTGAATTGATGTAGAGTGGGCATGATGCTTACAGTATAATAAGGGATGTAAATATGCTGTCATTTTAGTTATAGTTATTAATGTAGAGTGGGCATGATGCTTACAGTATAATAAGGGATAATTAATAAATATGTAATTGTATATAGTGAATTAGGTCCTATCAAAGTTCTATAGTAATATAATCTCCATTGTTTTAACAGCTGAACGTAGAGGTGAATTGATGTAGAGTGGGCATGATGCTTACAGTATAATAAGGGATGTAAATATGCTGTCATTTTAGTTATAGTTATTAATGTAGAGTGGGCATGATGCTTACAGTATAATAAGGGATAATTAATAAATATGTAATTGTATATAGTGAATTAGGTCCTATCAAAGTTCTATAGTAATATAATATCCATTGTTTTAACAGCTGAACGTAGAGGTGAATTGATGTAGAGTGGGCATGATGCTTACAGTATAATAAGGGATGTAAATATGCTGTCATTTTAGTTATAGTTATTGATGTAGAGTGGGCATGATGCTTACAGTATGATAAGGGATGTAAATATGCTGTCATTTTAGTTATAGTTATTGATGTAATTATTACACATCTGTCACTGGTGCAGTTGTTGAACACTTCCGTCACGAGCAGTTGTTAAACACGTCTGTCATTAGTATAATTATAAAAACTAACTATGATGACTTTGTTATTATATATAAAATAAATTCATTATTAATTTTGAGTTAGTGTGTCATTTATTTATTACCTCTGCTCAAAAACTAAACTTAAATTCTGGTATTTCAGTTAGTATTTAGAAATTTTTAACTCTATATAAAATTATTTGCTCTTCTGTAAAATATTTCATCAGAAAAAGTTTGAAATTATAGTAAATTGATTTTGTTTAATACTTTAGCTGCCATGTCGAGCCAATTGGCCAGACAGCCCAGTAGGCTGAACCAAATACCGTCGAGTCACTAGGATCAACATTGTTGCCTAGTAATGTTTTATGTTTATTAGTACTACTGAACCGTTGTTGCTACTTTTGGAAAAAAAATGCAGATTGGAAAAATAAATACTTGCAGATATAATTACGGTGGCTTTTGTTTGATAGATAAATGCTGACAGCGTTATAAACATGATGTTTTCTAGGAGCTTTTTGTCTGGAGTTACAGCCCTTCACACTTATTTGTTAACCATTTTAGTGAAGTTGAGTTGATTATTCCAACCAAACAAATTGGTTCATTGAAAGAAGTTTATCTTTATATACTTTTAAAGAATAAATAAATAATTTTTAATGACGTATTATATTGATTTTTAGTATTGTTTTCAAATTTCACAAAACCTAAGTCAGAAATATTGACTAAATATTTAGTTGTAAAATATTTCTTAAAAAACTTGGTTGAAGTTGAGTAAAAATTAGATAAATTACTTGTTATGAATCTTGTATAGTACTTATCAGATCTGAAGCATTACTTATCAGAGAGAGAATATGTTTACACTGCTGCATTTGCAGGTGGTATTCATTTAATTCATTTCACTGGAAGTGGAATAAATGTTATGACTAGCCTGGAAGTCCAATGCCACATAATTTTACTAGCTCGTGGACCTGGCACGCATCAAAATGATTGATCAACTTCACGTTTAAACAAAAGTCACATATTGAACACAGGATGCCTTAAACTAAAGAATTTATAAAGGAAATATATTGAATGTAGCCTGAAGAATATACCAAACTTCTGAGCTTCGCTTGTGAGGACAGGTAATAATTACATAATGACTGACAATTAATAATTTATTCCTCAAATGCATTTCAATAGCAAAGTCATCATCATCAATGAGTATAGCTAATATAACATCTAAACTATATATTTTTAATTTACAGTTATAATTTAGATGTTTTATTAGCTATACTCACTAACAAGGATGGCTTTATCATTGAAGTGTGTCTGATAAATACATTATTAAGCCTGAATAATATGTTTGATGTTAGATCACACAAGTTTATGCAGACATATAAGTTATTTGAATATAAACGTAATAAAACAATAAAAAATGCAATAGATATGAATATATATAAAGTGTATATTTAAACTAATGAGTGCCAGACTCTATATATATATCTCTTTTCTTTCAACAGTTCTGTTTAAATAAATTGACAGTAATAAAGCATACCATCATTATGCAAACGGCCCTTATATATTAGTTGCCTTGATCATTATGGAAGAGAAAATATACATATTATAACTTTATAACCTTAAAACTGAATGAGAATATATCCTTCCAAAAATAAAGGCTACTACGGCACAACAATTTCAGTTGAATTTATTCCCTCCAGTGGCGTAGTCAGGGCGATGTTTGGGGGGGGCATGGCCCGGAGGGTCAGGGGGTGGACCTTGTTGGGGAAATTTTAAACATTTTTATCTCTAGAAATCATATTTTATGCTATTTTGGGACTTTAAATTACACCCCTGACACTGCCACTTCATATTGCATCAAGGTCAGATGATAGACATTTTTTCACATTACCGAAACCAGATCTATTTCAGATAAGCGTCCCTGCCAAAGCAAAGCTATAATTTTCCCCAGTATTTATTTCCTGTTCCCTCAACATCGATTTAACGAAAAAAAATTATATCAGGTGATGCAGAATGTCATCAGGAATACAAAAAAAATTATAAAAACTTTCGCTCCCAAAAACTAAAAATTTTGGAAAATAGAAATTCCCCCATTCTACAACACACGTAAAACATTACTAATTCAACATTTTTGCTTTACTTTTTTGATGTAATAACTCGCAAAGTGCCTTGAAATGTAATTGAACTTGCAATTGACTCCAAAAAAATTTCAAATTAAAAAAAACAACTTTATCAAAACACAATTAGCACCACGGCACATCGTTTCACCCGGTACACAAACCTTATAGAATTATAAAACTCGCACACACATCTTATTTTTTTTGCGATAATAAGTCGCAAAATTACTCAAAAGAACGAAAGTAACACTTACCTCTTTACGACCTCGACACTATGTGAACCCGCAAATGTGATGCTATATCCTATACTAGATGGTTTTATAACCCTTTCTTAATCTTACCTACATACACCAACCTTTCCCATCCTTAATCGGTGACTGGATGAGGCAACCATTCCAATAGTTATATTGGGTGATCGTTTTAAAACTACAAAAAATATATGATTCTAAAAACTTTTTAAATATAAAAAACCCTAATCTGATTTTGATTAACACGTTTATTAGCTTATAAATAAATAATAAAACAACACCTTATCATAGGATTGATCTTACTGTAAATTAAACTAACACTTACATCTCTAAACATTTTCACTGCTTCCTTCAACTTGCCCAACTTTCTTGCACACATGGCCAGTCTGCGTCTCACATAAATCAAGACATTAGTGTCCCTTCTATGTAACATATCCATTAAACTTCCTTGGTGTAACAACTGTTGTGAATTTCTATAGTTTAATTCAGCTGATTTCAAAGCTTGGCGTAACATTTTCTCTGCATCTAAAATAGTAGTGGCTTCTTCTTCTGCCAGCAGGATATATGCAGGAGCACAGTCTGGATTCTTCTCCAAAGCATCTTTTGCTGACTTTATTCTGGCAACAGGGTTTCTTTCTCTCCAAGCTGTCTGCATAACTTTACATAACAATATGATAAGATAAACATAAACAACCCTGGGAAATTATTCTTAAGAGTATAGACTAAAAAAAGGACAAAATTAAAGATGGGATTTAAACAAACAACTGAAAATTAACTATATTTTATGTGTATTTATGGGTTAGCTCCAAAAGCCAAAAACTTTTAGTATGCTGGGGAACAGCTATTATTAAAGTTCAACTCATGAGCAAATGATTCAACTCATGAACAGTCAATGAGGAAAATACAACATTTAGACTCTAATAAAGATCGCCAAGGAGCAATCGAAAACATTCTCAGTCAGTTTTTAAAAATTTACAAAATAAATTAAAGTTTGGATGATAGTCATAAACTAATGTAAAAGTGATTAATTAGGTTTCACTGAACGTAATGGACTACAAAATTCAAGAGTTTATTTCTACCTTACAAAGCTTTTTAAACCCATCCATAAAAGAAAGTAGTTTTACACTAGACATTATACTACATGTCTTATGTCAATACCAGCACGATTTGCTTGTACAAAAATATAACAGATTTTCTATTATTTGATTTCATATTCCTTATATCCAAATGTGATAAAATGATTCAGACATGAATGTGGTACAATCATTAAATGGGAAAGGATCATCCAAACAAAAAAAAAACTGGAAGTTATAATAACAGCAAGATTTCTTATGATGACATGATGGGATAGCAAAAGTAAGTGGTAAAGTCATGTAATGACAATGTATAATACAGTGAATTCTGGTTAATCTAAACAGCTGTTTATTTGGAACAATTTTTTTAAAAAAAGCGAATATATTTTATACACAAAAAATATGCCAGTTAATTGATTCAAAAAGCCCCTCATTTAGATCGGCATAATTTCTGAAATAATAAAACAATATTTTATTCTGTTCAAAAATATACACAGAAGTCAACCAAGGTGAAAAGGTTTTTTTTATAATTAAAACTTGTCTTATTAGACCATTAACTTTTCTTGCATTATGGTAACCTAAATACTCGTATAACTAAAGAGCCCATTAAATAGAACTAGCACAACACAACACTACACTACACTAACTGAAATGGTTTGGTTCTTTTCAATCTTCTAACCATATACTAGTTATCCAGAAATTGAAGAGCCACTGAACTAGGATGAAGGGGAAGTCTCTTTTCATGTTTTTTGCCACCTTCTTTAGTTCTTCTGTTATCGTTGGGATATTCAGATCTCAGTGAATGTTTTTGTTTTTTACATACCAAGGGGCATTAGCCATATTTCTCAATTCTTTATTTTGGAATATCTGAAGAATTTCTACATTGGATTCCTTTGCACATCCTCACAGTTGGCTCCCATAGAGCCAAACTGGTTTCAAGATCTGATTGTAGATTTTTATTTTACTTCCTAATAATAGGTAGATATTTGATATTTAATTCCTCCTTTTTTTCTTGTGTGTTGTTTCCATCTTAGTTTAGCATCTAGGTTCATATTTAGCTTTATTTTCATAAGGGATGATGATTTCGTTAACATCCAATAGTGGATGGAGGATCTTCAATACCTTATTTGTAAAGTTGATGTGGACTGATTTCACTTCGATTTTCCATTTCTTAGTCCATTCTAGGAGTTTGTTTGTTGCTCTCTTGACTTTTTCTGTAGATTTATTTGTCTCTACCAGTTGCTAATAATGCAGTGCCATCTGTAAACAATGCAATGGTCCTTCTGGGGTGGTTGGAATATAACATGTGTAAAGTAGGTAAAGTACTGGACTCAGTACACTTACCTTGTGGTGCTCCTACTTTGATTTCCTTAATTTCGAAGTATTCCTTTTCCTGTTTCATCCTGAAGGTTCTGTCTGTTATATATGATGTTAATTAACAATGAAATATACTCCTTTGGGAGGATCTCATTTAATTTATGGATCATACCCTCATGCCGCACCTTACCAAAGGCTTGGGCCACATTTAGAAATAGCGCAGTGCAAATCTGTTTATTTTGTAAGGCTCGTTCTATTATATCCATTATTCTATGAACTTTATCTTTAGTGGAATGTTTTTCTCTGAAACCCAACTAGTATTCTGAAATCAGATGGTTTTTCTATATGACTGGTTTAAACCTTTTCAATAGAAGTTTTTCGAATAACTTGGAGATTGTAGAAGTAGCAATATCAGCCTACGTGGCTTAATATCAATAGGCAAATTTCCTGGTTTTGGTAACAATACAACTTCTGCTACCTTGCAGATAATTGGCACATATTTAAGTCTAAATGCTGCATTAATCAGATAAGTAAGCATGGTTACTCCTTTTCTTGGGAGCTCTTTCAGTATTTGTCTGGTGATAAGGACAAATCCTGGGGCTTTTTTGGAATTAAGATTTATTCAAATTTCTTGATCTATATCCTTTGTAGTTGCCAGTGGTATTTCTATCATATCATTATATTATATTATATAATATATATATATATAATATAATTAGGGATGGGCCGATTCCGATTCTCGATTCCAGGAATCGTCGATTCTAGGTGGTATCGAGGAATCGTCGATACTCGATTCTTCATCATAAAAGTGTCGATTCCGATTCCAATTTTGTTAACTATTAAGATATGTGTGTGGAGTAATTTATTGGAAAAATAATTAATTACCAACTATATCTTATTTATGTATTGGTTGATTTGAATGAATTAAATGATTAAAGTAAACGAAAATATAACGAAAATATTATTATTTATGAAGCAACAGCAATCAAGATCGTAACCATTTCTGGTCGTTTGACATCGCTCGTCTCTCTCTCTCTCGCTCTCTCTCTCTCTCTCTCTCACTAGAGCGGGTTCGATACTCTCTCTCTTTCCTCCACGTGTCTTACTGCCACTGATTTATAGATGTCAGAACAAAAAGACAAAAAAGTACAGTAAAAACTCGATTAACCGTGGCCATGATGGTTGAGCGAATAGACGGATATCAGAAACACCGTATCATTCCTCCGAAACTTAACCTCAGTAAATTATATTATAGACAGATATCACTCACACAGTAATGTAATATATTTCGGAGCAAAAAGAAAATAAACACGATTGTAATAGCAAATGAAACTATTTATTACATGATAAACAGATCCGCACAGTAACTAAAACTGTAGCAAAATAATGTACAGTAATATAAACTTACAGGTGGAATAGTTCGTGTAGTTTAACAAAGCGAACGTGTCACTGTACCTTAATACTTTAGCTGCCGGCCACAATATCGCGTTTTCATAGAGAATTGCCAAAATATTTTAGGCTGATTTTTAAATCATGTGTTCTTATACTTTGTTCCCCTATCTAAGTATATCTAAGTATGAATTTACGTTTCTCATCATAATATTTATAAAAATACGTGTCGGACCAACTGGCCCAACATATTTTTTTCCTACCGTAAATGAAACGCAAATAAACTCCGTCGGACCAATTTACCCGACATTGTTTTTGATTTAATTAACTTTTATTATCTGTGCAACACTGTTTTGATATTTTTTGTGTTTTGTGTTAGCAAGAAACAACAAAACCATAATTTCATGGCCCGGCTACCCAAATAATAAACTGACTGGTGATAAAAGTGTTTTTGCGCCTATCACTAAGACACGTAAACGTGTCACATGTGATTGATTTGTGAGTTTATAAATATTTTGAATATAGAACTAAAGTGTAATATATTCTCTCTCTGATAAGTAATGTTACAGGTTCAGTAAATACTATCCAAGATTCATATTAAGTAAAAGTTTTAACATCAATTAATTTACTTTTTAAGGAATTTACGTTATAATTTACTTCCTAGTAAGGATGAGTTTATCTAAATGTATCAATGTTTGTACTTAACTTTCACAAAGTCCGTTTTTAAGGGTTATTTTACAACTAAATATTTAGTCAATATTTCCGACTTACTTTTAAGGTTTTGTGAAATTTTGAAAACAGTAGTGAAAATCATTACAATACGTTATAACAAATAAGTATGTCGGCCCGTAACTACGGACAAAAATCTCTTAGAATAACATCATGTTTTTAATCCCGTCGGCGTTTATCTATCAAACAAAAACCATCGTAAATACATCTGTAAGTAGTGTGAAGCTTGTTGTTAAATACTGTGCCTTAATTTTTCCAAAAGTAGCAACACCAGCTGAGTAGTACTAATAAACATAAAGTGTTAAGAGGCCCGACGGTATTCGGTTCAGGGTACTGGCCGTCGCGTCAATTCGATGACGGTTAACAGAAACTGACGGTGGAAAACCACATAATATATCAAATATGAAAAAGCACTTAAACAACATTCATTTTGCCCAAATTTATCAACAAAAAAGATCTATACTTGAAGAAACTTTATCCTCAGACACAGAACCTACAAGTGATAGTCGGTTAAAAATCAACTGGGATTGAGTAATAAATACAAAATAGGTCTGAATCAGTTGCACTTACTCCAGACACCTGCAGGAAAAAAGGTCCCAATAGATGTGGAGAAGGTATGCCCCACTAATCCAGAATGTTGGGGAAGAAGGTACCCCAGGGGAATTGATAGTAGAAGAAGAAGTAAACAATTATCTGGGGGAACCATTAGCCAGTCCAGATTGTGATGTTGGGAAGTATTGGGCAGTACAAAGTGCCAAATAGCCTCATTTAAATGCAATGGCAATAAAATACCTGTCTGCCCACTCGCGACAGTGTTTTCTGAAAAACCTTTCTCAACTTCAGGAGCTATATTTCACTAGCAATGAAACTAGCTTGACCCACAACGTGTTCAAATGCTTGTGTTTTTGAACAGAAATGTACATTACCTGCCAGACTTTTAAATATTAAAAACTATCCTATTTGTATTAATTTTTTACTTTTTATGTTGTTCGTTTGTTTTTAATTTTTGTTTTGTTTGGGAGACAATGTAAATAGGCTTAGGAATTTTTTCAAACATTATAAAATAAGTAAAGTTCACATTTTTAACTTTAAAATAAGTCATTACTTTAATCTGATATGTTTTTATGTTTAAAAACATTCCTATTGATAAATCAAGGTTGAAGGTTTTGTGTAGTCTAATACATTAAAACAGAACTTTTAAAAGGTTTTACCATATGACCAAGATGTTAACTAAATTCATTATTAGAGAACTAGAATGTAAGCTAATATAACTTGAAAGAATCGAGAATCGACTAAAGAATCGAGAATCGAACGGAAAATTTTAGAATCGGAATCGAAAATTTTAGGAATCGGCCCATCCCTAAATATAATATTATATATTATATTATTGTTTGATATTATATTGATACTATCACCCAATTCATAGTTATTAATCGTAACGTTTCGCTGAAATATATCTGCTAAGTGTTCTGTGAATAAGTCTGTTTTTTATTTATAATTTCTGGCCCAATGTCTATTGTCTTCCCTGAATGGAGGTACTGAAGTAAATGGCCTCTTGATTTTTCTGCTGGCTCTTCAAAGTGAATAATTTATTTCCTTCATTGCTTCCATATTCTCCAAATAAAAGTTTACAGAATCCTGTTTCAGTCTAGATTTGTCTCTTTATTTTTGACTTATAAAAGTTTACAGAATCCTGTTTGAGTCTAGATTTGTCTCTTTATTTTTGACTTATAAAAGTTAACAGAATCCTGTTTCAGTCTAGATTTGTCTCTTTATTTTTGACTTATAAAAGTTTACAGAATCCTGTTTGAGTCTAGATTTGTCTCTTTATTTTTGACTTATAAAAGTTTACAGAATCCTGTTTGAATCTAGATTTGTCTCTTTATTTTTGACTTATAAAAGTTTACAGAATCCTGTTTGAGTCTAGATTTGTCTCTTTATTTTTGACTTATAAAAGTTTACAGAATCCTGTTTGAGTCTAGATTTGTCTCTTTATTTTTTACTCATAAAAGTTTACAGAATCCTGTTTCAGTCTAGATTTGTATCTTTATTTTTGACTTATAAAAGTTTACAGAATCCTGTTTGAGTCTAGATTTGTCTCTTTATTTTTGACTTATAAAAGTTTACAGAATCCTGTTTGAGTCTAGATTTGTCTCTTTATTTTTGACTTATAAAAGTTTACAGAATCCTGTTTGAGTCTAGATTTGTCTCTTTATTTTTGACTTATAAAAGTTTACAGAATCCTGTTTGAGTCTAGATTTGTCTCTTTATTTTTGACTTATAAAAGTTTACAGAATCCTGTTTGAGTCTAGATTTGTCTCTTTATTTTTGACTTATAAAAGTTTACAGAATCCTGTTTGAGTCTAGATTTGTCTCTTTATTTTTGACTTATAAAAGTTTACAGAATCCTGTTTGAGCCTAGATTTGTCTCTTTATATTTTACTTTTGTTTTTTAAAATGGTTTTGTCTAATGGATCTCTGGACTGCTGACATCTTCTTGTCTTTCTTTTTTCTAAAACTAGTTTCCTTTTCCTACATAACATTGTTGTTCCTTTAGTAACATAATTCGTCTGTATTGTGTTATTGTGTGCAGCAGTTTGTATAATCACCATAAATCTTTCACATTCTTTATCAAGTTACTTGTCTATCTTCAATAGGACATTTAGTTAAATTTTATCTTGCAGTTCCTGTCTGAAGCTATCCCAATCTGTGTTTTTAATCACCGAATACGGCCGAATCTCTTTCTTGATCCACCTGTTCCACCTTTAGCCTTATTATCTGGATGGTAGGTTTGATAAACTTTGAAACCTTTTATCTTAAGATGACTCTTTTGTAAATTAGGTTTCCATTATCAGGCACATAACATTTTTTTATTTGTTTAGAAATATTTCGATTTCTTCCTTTTCGTTTAAAACTTCATTTGCATTCCAAGTAGCTATCTTTAAGTCTCTTCTGTCCAACATTAACTATAACGTTTAAAAATAGCTTCAGTATTTCTGGTTTCCAGAGTGTCAAGTCTAGTATTCAGTGAATCTTAATTAATCACTTTAATAGTTTATGACTATCCGAACTTTAAATTTTGTAAATTTGTAAAAACTTACTGAGACAGAACGTTTTCGATCACTATGTGGCGATCTTCATCAGTATCTTCTGCTTGGAGATGTTGGGTTAAGCGGTGATGGTTTCAAAGCAGGTTTTCGATAGTATCAAAGAGTATGTGTGATGTGTATTGGGTTTGTTCATTTAATATGTTTGTACTTTGTGTTTTTGTGTGTCTGTAAATTTCATATTGTTCTATTTGTTGAGATGTGGTCATTTTTTGTTGATGTGTAATATTGCTAGGCTATGGTAAATGTCTGTGTATTTGTGTCCTGTTTCTTTTATGTGATTGTAAAAAGAAATGTTTATATCAATACAATATGCAAAGGAAATAAAACGAGCTTCCAAGAAATCTTCATAAAAAGTTCTCCTATTTTTTCTAATGTACAAGAATGTACTTCCGTGTAATCCGAGAGGGTCTTGGTCCCATCTTCCTCGAATTATCGAGACTCTACTGTATATTAAAATCCAACATTTGTTGTCATCATTACAACTTAAGTGAAAACAGTGGAGATATATGTACACAGCAGGTACATAACCACTCAAGGTCATAACTATTGAGTTACAGCAAATATTTACCCTTGGATTACAATAGTATTCTATATTCTACTCCAATGTTAATCGGACCGAATCATGCAGATTCTAAAGTGGTTCAATTATTCAAAATCTACAACAGGAAACACTACTTTTATAAGGAACTAGAAGAGAACAAGTAATAGAAACAACAGAATGAAAATGAAATATTAAAAAAAACAAAAATTATATGATAGCCTTTGTATCCCACAATCAAACTGATATTCAAGTTGAGGGTTGAAAACCAAAATTTTATTTTGGAAAATTATTACAATTTATTTTTATGTGTTTATAAATATAAAACAAGAAACTGGCAGAAAACAATACTTCTTTATAATCTCTATTATAACCAAACTTTTATTTTAAAAAAACTGAGGTAAACACAAAGTAAAAAATTCAATAGCAGTAGATAACTTGGATTTTCTGTGTTTATGATTTTCCCTATGTACTTAGTAGCTGGATCAATATAACATATAAAACTAAAAAAATGTTTCAAAAATTATTTGCAAGAAAAGTATACATACTACTAGTAAAACCTACTTTCATATTCTGCCTTGCCAGCATCACCTTCACAAGTAAAAAATGTCTGATGATCTTGTGCAGAGAGATTCATGTCATAATAAGTGAGCGGTTCCTTGTTTGTAGACCAGTAAAACCTTTGATATTCTGATCCACGAAATAAATTTAATGGATTTCTCCAAACTTTACATTCTGCAAACAAAAATTAAGATTTCTGTAGAGTTTACAAACCTAAAAGGAAATTATTACTAAATTTTACGTTATAAATAGAATATATATATATAGGAATTTTTGGACTAGATAGGAGACTAACAGACTTACCTAATGGCAATAGTCCAAAACTGCAATCTCTTGGAAATAAATGCATATAAAAAACTTAAGACGCTTTTGTTTTTCTCTTTCTTGATTGATGAAGATCATTTTTGATCGAAATATTTCAATAGTGTGTTAGGTTTTTTATATGTGTTTATTTCCAAGAGATTGCAGTTTTGGACTATTGCCATTAGGTAAGTCGGTCAGTCTCCTATCTAGTACAAAAATTCCTAATATATATTATTTCCGTTGCTCTGACTTTATGAAGTTATTATTATTACTTGTAAATAATTTATTGCACTTAGTGGTGAAAAAAATTATATATATATTAACCTCTTAACATCTGTGCCTACCATATAAGTCTATGAAGAGGGGGGCTGTCTCTTGTCAGTTTCACTAACATATGTATGAAAATATATAATTTTTTTAAAATTTTGTTGGATACATTGCCATAGCCATTTGAAAATATGTTGCCATTGGTGTTAAGGATTTTCAGAAATTATTACTGTGTTTTGGAATTTCAAAAATTATTAGTGTTTTAAATCTGTTTTTTAAGGATACTGAAAAAACATTCTTAACTATTCAAAATATGTTGCTTGGAATAAGATAAACTACAAACAATCTTTGGAAACATGACTCTAAATCTTATTTCACACATGTGAAACCATCTTTAATAAAAAAAATATCTAAAAACTCACAAATTTGGATTTCTAGTTTCTAGAATTTTCCTTATTGATATTATGACACACATGTAGCTGAGGGAAACAAATAATTACATCATGGATGATGCAAGCAAGCTTCCAAATACTCATAAAGATGAAAAAATAGAAATGTTTTTGTCTCATTTCCATACTAACTTTCCATATGAAGAATATTAAAATTTAAGCATATTGGTCAACTGATTCTTATTCTTAAATGAAACTGTTTGTTTAAGTTGAAAACCGGAAATTTTTCAACTTGTTTATAAAGCTTTTTTTGTACATCATATGTTTCAAACTGTCTATCAGTGATGAGGTCATAAAATCAGACACAACCTTTACACTGTCAACAATTTGTTTTCAACTAAGCACTTTGATATTATAGTAACAGATAAGTCATTATTTTACTTTAAAGGCTTTAGTTGCAGCAATAAATCTCCAATTCAAGCTTGCTTTGCTGTAACTTTACTTAATCTGTGAAAGTGTTTGTTTTGGTAATTCTACAATATTAGGTTACAAACTGAAGCTATAAAAAAAGTTGATAAGATATCTATTATTAGACCTTTATATTATTACTTATTGACTAACTCTACTGGAACCACATTTTCAGTTTGAACTTTATCTTTAACAATTGGTATGTATCTCTCTCCTTACCTGTAATACTTTGCAAATTTTAGTTAAGTTGGTATAGATAACAGGATGTGATTGTGAGATAGTTGAATGTACATAAATGGATGTGTGATGCCTGTTTGCAATTTACCTAGCTGTTGTTAAGATCATACGCATCTAACTTCGTTGCCTATGACTTATATGGTTGTATTAAGTATGGTAATAATTTAACTTGAGTATGGTAATAATTTAACTTAAGTATGGTAATAACTTAAGTATGGTAATAATTTAACTTAAGTACGGTAATAACTTAACTTAAGTATGGTAATAACTTAACTTGAATATGGTAATAATTTAACTTAAGTATGGTAATAACTTAACTTAAGTATGGTAATAATTTAACTTGAGTATGGTAATTACTTAACTTGAGTGCGGTAATAATTTAACTTAAGTATGGTAATAACTTGACTTAAGTATGGTAATAATTTAACTTAAGTATGGTAATAACTTAACTTAAGTATGGTAATAATGATGTTCACAAACTTAAGATCAATAGCTTATTCCTCAAACATACTTCAATAACAAAGTCATTTTCAGTGAGTACAGCCAATACATTTTATCTATAGGTATAGCTATAGTTAAGATAACTGTGTCATTGAAATGTATTTGAAGAACAAGCTATTGTTTGTAAACTTGTGTTCATTATTAATGAATTATTACCTGTAATCTGTAATGAAGTACAAAAGTTATAATGGTAATAATTTTTTTTAATTTTAAAGAATATTTAAAAAAATGTTTTTTAACAGTGCCACTATAAAATAAGATTATAGCCTTTAAAACATTTTCTATTGTAATGATTATACTATATATCCTTCACCTAAAGTCAGATTAGAATAAAGACCATTTTAAAACAAACAATTTTTAAAAAAAATTATTTTCTAAATGTTAAAGTGGTTAAAAATTATTGTTTATATGGCTAATATATTACAGGGATCCTAACCCATGTGTAAAATAATCAAATAATTTTAAAACATATTTCCTATAATGTTTAAATGACTCAAACCACTTGGAATCTCATATTACTATAAAATATGAATTGTTGCTGTTTCAAAGTTGTTATTCCATCTCTACTCTGTGTTGTTGCATTGACACTATCACCCATAGCAAAAACAAACCTTTGGGGCACTGCCTGCTTCAAAATAATCATTTTTATATCTTATTAAATGCTGAATTATTTCATAATTCAAGAACTATCTAAACCCTTGCTCAACCACTGGTTTAACAATTTAACACGATTTTTAATATTTTACACTTCAATCTTGATTTTGTAATTTCTGACTGCGTTAGTTTTATATATCGAGTTTCGGATGTTATAGAGGCATACATAGAATTTCCTGTCCAGATTCTTGTAATATTTTATCAAAATATAAGTTGCCTTTTTTTATTTACTCCTACAACTCGCCAATTTAAACATTTTACACGACAACATGCAATATTTCTGATGATTGAAATCGCATACAAACATAGGTGTAAATTGAAGTGTAACCAGATACCTCATCATGTAAAAAATTTATAATTGATTTTGTTGAAATTGTAAATTATATTCCATAAAATAAATTTTGTAATTTACACAATTTTATTATTTTATAGTTATTATAACATATATAAATTTTTATTTTAGTGTTGTCCTGTTGTGCTACATTTTTCATTTCCTCAATGTTGTTCGAATCAGTTAGGGTTGTTCTGAATTCACAAGCAAGAAACACATGCTCTCAACATGCAAATGAATTTCTGAATGTAGCAAAAAGGTTTCATGTTAAACAAAAGCTTGAATAAAAGCTATTTAGATTGGTTAGAAATTATTATCAACCATTATCATTGATTACAGACAATGGTTTCAAATATTTTGTAAATGTTCTTAACCTTTCATACGACATGCTTAGCAGTCCTGATAGATATCTCAAGGTTCACACACAAGTAAAACCTTGGTTTTTACTAAGCTGCAACTGATTCTTATAACCTCTCTTCCAAAATTTTACTTGTTGAAGTGATGCACCTAAAGTAAGAGCAGTTACAGTTGTGATAAATTAGAAACATTGATCTGTTGTGCTCACACTTCAGTGGTCAACATTACGCTCAAACAAGTGCTATTGCTTAAAGACAATTTTAGAACAAATTGTCAAATTTTTTATGTCAATAAACCAACAAATTTAATTTAAAATGTAACTAGCCTGATAGGTTTCAACTGTATATATTATGCAAAGATTTGTATTACTAAAGATTATAAAAACATCATTAGCATTAGACAAGAATGATGTAATTATTATTACACAAGATACATGGAAAAGGTGTGCAGTGATAGTTGAAGTTTAAAAATCTGTAACCCGGAAAATGGGTGAAGAAGGGAAAACAAGCAGTCATGACGTTCTTACTGCAGGATAATTTGTGAGTTAATTACCAGAAGAAACATATGGTAACATTGTAGTCAAGTTGTTTATAAATACCAGAATTAATTCCCAATAAGATTACAAAACACTGTAAAACAGCTAGTATTTTTGTATTTTTAAATGCCTATTTTAAACTACATGCATTTTTATCACACTCAACAAATACATCAAAAAGTTGTGACAGAACTTGATGAAAATTACATAAGCGTCAATTATGTATAAGCAAGAAAAGAAGGTAAATTACTTCCTGAAAAAATTTTAAAAATAAAGATATACAATAGGTGAGTATGAACTATGTGTTTAGAGACTTTCAGTCAGCATTGTAGAAAATGCGCCTAAAGATCCAGTGCCATAGTAGAAATTAATTGGAAAAGAGGAAATAGCCATTCCCAGGCAGTGATACTTTAGAATGGTGAGCTAATAAATATCACCATTATCCTAACCTGACAGAACTTGTTACAAGTATATTCGCCACAGTAGCAACATCTGCATTTTTACTAAAGGCTTGTGAACGTTGGAATTGCTGAACTCATGATTATGTCAGAAGAACAATACTAAAATCAAACAAAGTCATAAAAATTATTTTGTTTGCAAATTCAAAGTATTTTTAATATTAATGACTTCCTTTGTATTAAAGTTATAGAAAAAAGGTTAATGTGTCCTTTTTTAATAACCTATATGTTGGAGTCTGCAGCTTATCTGTACAATTAAGTATATATTAGTTTAACTGTCAACTTTATATATACCTAGTGCTTGGAACTTTTGTTTTAAGTTTGTTAGTTATTTAAAATTCTATCCTTTACTCAATTTCTGGAGCTGATAAATAATCCTATTTGAGGTCTTGTTTATACAACAGAAGGATGAATTTCTTAATTCCTGTTGTATTTTTCCCCTCATATTTTGTGTCATAGGTCATCAATGTGTTCATGGATCCTGTTTTTGTTCTTCATTTAGTTTATGTTAATGTTGAAGTGGATAATGAGTTATATATTTTACATTGAGCTATTACCCCTGCATATGTGATAATACTATTGATTTATTGGTAGGTAGATAATTTTGTTTGAGAGGAAAGTTTTGTGTGAAGCGTGTTTGTGAAAGGTTAGGACTCTATGTTTGTTTTTCATTGTTATTTGTGCTGATGTTTAATGTAAGTTCTGTTTTTTTTGTGCCGGATTTCCATAGTATTGTCTATTTATGTGTTTATATTTATCTCTTAATGTAATGTATTTTACTGTGTTTAGTTTAATTATCTTGTTGTGGTTATCTCTGAGTGTTGTTCTATGTTGGTGTAACATGAAGTGAAAAGGAAAATTAATTTTTATGTTGTATTGAAGGTTAGATATGTGGTGTATATCTATAATTGTAGGTATCCTATATATTTTTCAACTTGTGTTTGATATATCAAATAATTGTTAAATTACGGGAGATGATTGTTCTGCCCTTGTGTTAAAAGTGTGAATTTATATTTATTGTTTGCTTTATTTTATGTTCTAGTACGTTTGGATTTGTCATTAATTTAATTTGTGTAGTGGCATCTACAAATCTGTGCCAATGTATTATTTTATGTTTGTGTTGTTTAGAATATTTTTATTTTAGCGCCTGAGTGGAGTATTTTAGATATAATATTCCTTGTCATCTATGAAATAATTCTAAGAAGTTTTGTGTACTGTTAATGTCAGTTTATTAGAATTTGTAGGAAGTTTCCAGGTTTCTTAGATGGATACTTTAATGCATATTCCGTTACGTTGAAGAACGCTAGTATGAAGTGAGATGATTTTTTTTAAATTTTCTAGGATAAATATGTTTATTTTTGAAGTATAGTACAGGTATTTAATGTTATATTGCTATGTTTCTGATTATATTGTTAATATTATTATTTTTAGTATATACATAAAGAATTGAGTGGTTCATTAATGCACATGTGGGAAAAGCTTTTTGGTTTGTTTGTGTATTTTAGGTAAGAGTTGTATTTTTTTATGAGATATTTTATTTTGTAAACTAAAACCTATCTTCAATATTTGATATATTTACTAGTAGTAACTAATTATATAATTGATGCTGTGAAAGTTATTAAAATTTATTGTTAACAAATATTAACTTGAAGAAACTTTGTTTCTCTGGATCATACATTACTATTAATATATAACGATCTAAGAGAAAGATACCTTTTACGATTACCTGAAAAATTAGTATAAATAATTTGCATATACAAAGTCTATACAATGAAAAATGTATTCTGTGCATTGTTATACATTCATGCATTTCAAACTTTATAAATTTCAATAACGAATCTAAATAATAAAATAAAAAAATCTTTACATTAGTTCATATCATAAGTTTTTAAAAAACTTTAAAACTAATATAAGAGTCATTCTTATATTTTTAAAATATATTATCAATAAATTTCTGGAGTGTCATGATTTTCTTTATGAAATTTTAAAGTACTTTAGAACAGTTTTATGCATAGGGTAAACCTATAAGTACTTATTATTATTTCTAAGCAGAACTAACAAAAGGAAATTAAACTGATGAAAATTGATACAAATATAACCTAATTTAAAGAATGATCAGAATTGGTCACCTGTGATACAACATTTTCAATTTTAATCTGATGAGAGAGATAATGCAGAACCACTGTCAGCTCAGAACAAATTCACAGGACATCCTTTAATTAAAAAAAGCCAATTACAAACACCACAGACATTTCTTGCTGCTTACTCCTACTGCAACTCCTATTCTAAAGCAAAAGGTTTAGAATACCAACTCTTACTTAGTTAGGAGAAAACTACCAATTAAAATACAAAAGAGTTAGAAGTTTCACTTGACCATCATTTCATGACAGAATAGCATAATCTCCATCAGTTTTAGACAGTAACCTTTGGCCTTTTTTTCCATTTATTAGATGTTCTACAGCATATTAAGCTCAAAAACATTTATTTAAATTTTAATTTGGATTTTCTGTTTCAAATTTAAGTTCAGATTTGCAATCAGTAAGAGTGAAAACATTTTTCAAAGTTAAAACTGTGGTATTTTATTACAGGTATATGTAACTGTTGTATTTCATTACAAAATTATGTTATTAGTCTAAGGCAATAAGATATCCAGTGTCGTTTTACAGGAAAACAGGACCTGGAGATTCCTAGTAAAAGCAAAATCGCAAATGTTAAGAGGTTAATATATCTTGATATACTTATTTTCTACATTAATAGCTGATATTTAGCCTTTCAACGTAGTTCTCAATATATTCTTAAGAACAGTCGGTAAAACACAGCTGAAATGTTAGCTCTGAATAAGATAGTTATGAATACATTATTTTATATTGACAAAAACTGCTACAAAACTCTGAAATCTCTGTTAAAAAGTATAATGAATTCTTGATTTATTTTTTTTTTAAATCATTTTCAGAAACTTTAGGCCAGCACTAAGAACACTGATACAAATTAGAAGCTTATAAAAATAATGGTATGAATTTAAAAAATGTATGTCACAATACTACAGGAGATTTTATAAATCCAAAAACTACCTATAGGGTTTTATAGTTAGTCCAGTAAGCAGAGGTAACAGTTTGTACAAAACATTTTACTGAATTGCCTTTAACCTTATATTCAGTATCTGATATTTTATTGGCTCGAAAACGCATTATAGTGGCCAGGAAATATTTTTTTCCAGGCATTGTCACAAATACAATACTTTTTAATTTGTTAAATAAACAAACTGTACACCAATAAAAGGCTGAGATTTCAAACATACATTTTAATATATAGCATATGTATTTAAGACCCTTTAATATCATAGAAAATATCTTGCAATAAATTGATGTTCAATAAATAACATAAGGGGCATGTCATAACAGGTGGAAGACGATTTTCCATTGATTTTAATTCCTTTAATACATATTTTTCATATAAAATTTTATAGAATAAATTCTCTACATAATGTTTATATTGTAATTTTCATTACCTAATTTTAAAAAAAAATATGTAAAGCTCAATAACATAATATTAAAAATTTTCTAAATCTATAAGTCGAAGCTTTGCTTCGTAAAAGGAACGATCGTTTCAGCAAGTAAGCCCTATGCATTCACTTAGTTAAGTTAATTTTCAACATGTTCATTGCCAAGTTGGAAATTGGAATTTTGTGTGATGGCCGCTATAATAATTCACTTAGAATTTGGATAGCAACGGCCACCAGGGAAGATCTGACATCACGCGATATCTCGTGATTGGCAATGAACGTGTTATAGTTTAAATCTATAAATCGAAAGTTATAAAGTTTTTGTTATTTTTCATACTTTTTCAAAATAAAAAGTGTGAAGATTATATGTTTTCGTAGAGCACATATGTTCTCCTACAAGAAACTATAAATAAAATATGAAATATATAATTATTTTGCTTCATTTTCAGGCTTTAATGGAGTTCTTGCAATGTGAGGGGAAAATGTTACTTTATTTTTCATATAAAAGATTGAAATTTACAACTTATAAAAAATTTACATTCCTGTAAAAAATTATAATGCAGATTTTTTAAAATTTATTCCTGCTCATTTACCTACAATATATTTATATGAATTATTTCACATTTTTCCAAAAACAGTATATATATATATATATATATATATATATATTTTTTTTTTTTTTTTTTTCTTTTTGGCCACAGACATGATGTTAAAATTATGAATATGGATAGACCAACAGCTCAACATGCTGCGAGTCACAACATCACAACTTTTGATGACTGCTATACCACAAAAATAATTAAATCACTCCCCCCTGATTGCAATCCCTCAGAACTGAGAAGGTGGGAACTATCATACCAGTGGTATACCAAGTCCAGAGAATCCCCTAACCTCAACATCAGATAAATCCATTCATTTTTTTTTTCCCCCCCAAATAGCCTTATCTCTTTTCCCCTGACAGACTTATATAAACTATAATCACTCATATGTTCATGGAAACAATATATATATCTTTAATCTGTGCATCTGTGACATCTGATTTCTACTCTACACAATCTGTGATTAAAATTATTTTATTTCATTCTCTCATATTTCTTTTTGTGTTTTCTCTTTGATTGACAAAGACCACTGTGTGGTTGAAATATATCATTGTTTAAGTGCTTTTATGTGTTTCTATTTCAAGACTACAGAGTGGACTCTTACCAAGGTAAGTCTGTCAGTCTCCTAGTCCAAAAAATCTATATATATATATATATATATATATATATATATATATATATATATAGAGAGAGAGAGAGAGAGAGAGAGAGATTGAGAGAGAGAGAGAGAGATTGAGAGAGAGAGGAAGGGAAGGAGGGAGTGAGAGAGACAGGTTATTATATGTTATTATAAACAATCAATCCACCATTAAGTGCAATTAATTTTTACCTTATGATAAGGTTTGGTTGCTTGTTTACCTTGTGGGGCGATATCTATATTTTTAACTTTGCAACACTGTTTCCTTGTATTCACTTATCACTTTCACTATATGTACTTAAACAAGAAACTCACGTGGTATCTATGCTACAACTGAAACTGGGTGTTGTAGTTGATTGAAAACTAATTTCAACAAAGAAGAAATAAAGATACTCGAAAATAGCACAAAAACAAACATCAAACCAAAAATACAAAGCACAATAGAAAAACTGGCCATGAACTTTATAAATTATGAAAATCAAGATAACATTAGAAACACAGTATCACACGTAATCAATAAAATCATCAACAAAAAAATCACAAAAGAAAATCAAAACAAAAATAAAACACAAATTGAAACAAAAACCATACAAAAATGAAATTAAAGCAATACTACAGTAATCATATCAAAAACAGAATATAATAAAAAAAAACAGAAGAATTCATAAAATCCAACAATTGCATAGAATTAAACAAAGACCCCACTAGCAAATACTAAAACAAAATACAAATAATTACCAAAAAACAATGACAATTTATTCAGCCAAAAAACACCTCATCACAATAGATAATCGAAATTCCCCTAAAATGAACCCCCTTATCAAAACACATAATCCCAACAATTACATAAGACTTAAAAAATGCAACTGCCTATAAAATATCACAAGTAATTGCCAAAAACCTAAGTAAGAACTTAAACTGGAAAATAAATACACCATAAAAAATTCAAATAATGTAACCGACAGACTAAAAACAATAAATATTGCCCAAAATACTAAACTTATATCATTTGATATATCACAAACGTATACTCTAATATACCAATAAACGAAACCATCCAAATAATAAAACACAAATTAACTTATCTTACAACCAACCCCAAATACACAAACTAAATAACAAAATGCCATACTAAACCAAAAATATTTCACATTTAATAATAAGATATATAAACAAATAGAAGGCTTAGCAATGGGATCACCCTTTCAAGTACAATATCAGAAATTTATCTCCAAAATCTTGACAAAATAATCACACAAACCATAAAAACACACAAACACAACGGACATTGGATATGATATGTTGACGATGGATTATACATCTCCCAAAATAAAGCAATAAATATAATCATCTTAAATGAAATCAAAATTTACACCTTAATATAAATTCAGAAGAAGAAATAAACAATTAAATAAAATATCTAGACCTAACAATAACCAGAAATATAAATAATATTGAATCAATTTTTAGGAAACCTACACGAACCATTAATACAATACCAAACTACTCTAATCATCCCCCACAAAATAAAGTAGCTGCTTACAACTCGCTCTTATACAGAATGCTAAAACTACCACTAAAAAATGAAGAAAAGTAAAGAAAAACAAAAATTATATCAAATAGCCCAAAAAATGGATACAATAAAAAAACCATACATAAGTTAGAATTTAAAATAATAAATAAATTAAAACAACATAAAAACAAACCACAAACAACCAAAAAATAGGCAACATTCACATACACAGGATACAACATAAAAGGAATACCTAAAATACTAAAAAATAATAATATTAACAAAAATTACAAAATATATATATATTTATTTAATTTTGTTCTTAGGTTAGTTCTAGTAGAGTTTGAAACTTGTTTACAGACTTACCTAGAGGCAATAGTCCAAAACTGCAATCCCTTGGAAATAGATAAATAGATACACATAAAAATATATCACACTATTGAAATATTTCGATCTCATAGAATGATCTTTATCAATCAAAAAAGAAAAGACTGATTGAGAATTCTTTTCTACTTTGATTGATAGGATCATTCTATGATTGAAATATTTCAATAGTGTGATATGTTTTTATATATTTCTATTTATTTCCAAGAGATTGCAGTTCTGGACTATTGCCAGTAGTCTGTCAGTCTCTTATATAGTCCAAAAATGCATATATATGTATATATATATATATATATATATATATATATATATATATATATATATATATATATGAAGTTGATATATTACTATTGTAAATACTTTTATCCACCACTAAGTGCAATAATTTTACCTTGTTGTGTTGAGGCGCCTTTCGGTCACTTGACAATTGTGGAGTGATTCAATGTTACCTCATCACAACAAGGTAAAATTATTGCATTTAGTGGTGGATAAAAGTATTTACAATAGTAATATATCAACTTCATAAAGTTAGTGCAACGGAAAAATAATGGAAAATGTAAAATATATATATACATATATATATTTTACGTTGTCTATTTTTTTCTGTTGTGCTGACTTTATGAAGTTATTATTATTACTTGTAAATAATGTTTTCCACCACTAAGTGCAATAATTTTAATTTTACGTTATGTGATGAGGCACCTTTCGGTCACTTGACTGCTGTCGAATGTCACAACAATTTATAACGACACAACAATTTAATGAACCTACAGGCAACATATGCAGACGACGTACTATTCAAAAACATTATACACGCGATTCAAGAAGAAACATATATGACGTCAACAAATATCAACATCACAGACCGAACATCCACACCAGAAAAATAGAGAAAATTAATTCAGTAATTCGACAATAGTCATATATATATATATATATATATATATATATATATATATATATATATATATATATATATATATATAGATTTTTTGGATTAGGAGACTGACAGACTTACCTTGGTAAGAGTCCACTCTGTAGTCTTGAAATAGAAACACATAAAAGCACTTAAACAATGATATATTTCAACCACACAGTGGTCTTTGTCAATCGAAGAGAAATATGAGAGAATGAAATAAAATAATTGTAATCACAGATTGTGTAGAGTCTACACAATCTGTGATTACAATTATTTTATTTCATTCTCTCATATTTCTTTTTGTGTTTTCTCTTCGATTGACAAAGACCACTGTGTGGTTGAAATATATCATTGTTTAAGTGCTTTTATGTGTTTCTATTTCAAGACTACAGAGTGGACTCTTACCAAAGTAAGTCTGTCAGTCTCCTAGTCCAAAAAATCTATATATATATATATATATATATATATATATATATATATATATATATATATATATATATATATATATATATATATATTCTTGATATTTAACGTTATCCATTGTTTTTCCGTTGCACTGATTTTATGAAGTTAATATATTACTAAGTAAGTAATTTAATCCACCATTAAGTGCAATAATTTTACCTTGAGTGATGAGGCACCTTTCGGTCATTGACCATTGTCGAATCACTCGAGTGATTCGACAATGGTCAATTGACCGAAAGGTGCCTCATCACTCAAGGTAAAATTATTGCACTTAATGGTGGATTAAATTACTTACTTAGTAATATATTAACTTCATATATATATATATATATATATATATATATATATATATATATATATATATTGATATTTTATGTTGTCCATTATTTTACCGTTGCAATGACTTTATGAAGTTAATATATTACTATTGTAAATATTTTTATCCACCACTACACCACTAAGTGCAATAATTTTACCACAACATTTTTAACCTAATAGAAACGGAAAAAAACAAAACAATAAACAAATAAAAAATAAATTATAAAACTAAAAGAAAAACTAGAAAATAACGACTACTTAATATTAAAATCAGATAAAACACACCAGTAATAATAGAAAATGCCAAATACATCAATTCAATGACTAACAACATAAAAGAAAATAAATACACACAAATCCCAGACCCAACTAACAAATACCTTAATACAATAAAAAACCTAATAGTCACACACAGAAATACCCTAAACTATAACAACAAATTAAAATACCACACAAGACTTTACCTATGTGCACCAATGTTAACAGGCATACCTAAAATCCACAAACCCGACACACCATTCAGACCACTAATAAATTTCAAAACAGCACCATCTTACATAATTGCAAAAATACTAGACAACATAATAACATCTAAAATACAAATCAACAACACATACAATATAAAAAATGGATACAAATTAAATAATATAATAAAAAACATAAAAACAAACGGCAATAATACACACAATAATACACAATAATAACACAAATATAATTAGTTATAACTTAACCAACATGTACCCTAGTATCCCAATAGAAGAAACCATAGAAATAATTAAAAACAAACTGATACACAATAACGAAAAAGAAAACACATTAAATAGTATCATTACACTAACCAAACACATATGTAACCAAAATTACTTCCAATTTAACAATAAATACTATAAACAAACAACTGGACTCCCCATGGGATCAACCATATCATCAATCATGTCAGAAATATACCTACAACACTTTGAACAAATAATAATTAAACATATACTAAACGCACAGAATACTTTACTATGGACAAGATACGTAGACAATATACTTGTAATATTCCAACCTACCATTCACAACGAACACATCATAATACTAAACAAACTAAATACATACAACGAAAACATACAACTCACCATCGATACAGAAACAAACAGAACAATTGACTACCTTGACATTAAATTAAATATAAATAATAATAAAATAAAAACTACAATACACAGAAATCCCACTTCCAACAACACTACAATACAATACAAATCTAACCACCCCTGGACATACAAAATTAACACTTACAGTAACATGATAAATAAAGCAATAAAACACACACAAGATAACAAACAAAAATTAAATGAAGAATTAGATAACATTACAAAAATAGCAATAGAAAATGGATACAACAAACACTTGATAAAAACATATACAATAAACTTACAAAAAAACCTTACCTCAACACAACACTACAACCTGAACACAAAAAAATAAAAATTAAAAAATCTACCTAAAATATAAATACACCAATAACAAAATAGATAAATTAACAAATATATACCACAAATACTACACTCCAACATATATATAAACCAAACAACAAAATAATAAAATATCTTCATAACACAAACCACAAAACAATTACAGAAAAACATAACCTATCAGGAATTTACAAAATTACATTCAACGACTGCAATGCATTTTACATGGGAAAAATGCCCAGATCATTTAAAATAAGATTTGAAGAACATTACAGAGCATTCAAAAATAAAAATACAAAAGTATCAAATGTTGCAGCACACCTAATATCACATAAACATGAAATAAAAAATTACGAAAATAAACTAACCATACTTGAAATAAATAATAACTCAATAGAATTAAACTCACTCGAAAAATACCACATTTATAAAAACATACACAACAATTTAATGAACATACAGACAAAATATACATAAGACATACTATTCCAAAACATTATACACGCAACTCAAGAGAAAATGCGTGTAACGTCAACAAATACCAACATCACGGACCGAACATCCACACCAGAAAAATAGAGAAAAATTCATCAGTGATTCGACAATGGTCAAATGACCGAAAGGTGCCTCATCACACAAGGTAAAATTATTGCACTTAGTGGTGGATAAAAATATTTACAATAGTTATAAATATTTACTTCATATATATATATATATATATATATATATATATATATATATATATATATATATATATATATATATATTTATTTTTTTATTTTTTTTTTTTTTTATATAATATATATATATATATATATATATATATGAAGTTAATATATTACTATGTGAGTAATTTTATCCACCATTAAGTGCAATAATTTTACCTTGAGTGATGAGGCACCTTTCGGTCGTTGACCATTGTCGAATCACTGAATTAATTTTCTCTATTTTTCTGGTGTGGATGTTCAGTCCGTGATCTTGGTATTTGTTGACGTCTTGGTACATGTTTCTTCTTGAGCCTCAAGTGTAATGTTTTTGAATAGTACATTGTCTGCATATGTTGTCTGTAGGTTCATTAAATTGTTGTGTATGTTTTTATAAATGTGGTATTTTTCTAGTGAGTTTAATTCTATAAACAAGGTATATGGTTAGGTTATTTTCGTAATTTGTTATATCATGCTTATGAGATATTATTAAGTGTGCTGCAACATTTGATGCTTTTGAATTTTTATTTTTGAATGCTCTGTAATGTTCTTCAAATCTTATTTTAAATGATTTGGTCGTTTTTCCAATGTAAAATGTGTTGCAGTCGTTACATGTAATTTTGTAAATTCCTGATAGGTTATGTTTTTCTGTATTTGTTTTGTGGGTTGTGTTATATATTTTATTATTTGCTTTGTATGTTAGAGTGTAATATTCTTTGTTGTATATATTTGATATTTTTTCTACTTTGTTATTGGTGTATTTATATTTTAGGTAGATTTTTTTATTTTTATTATTTTTGTGTTAAGGTTGTAGTGTTGTGTTGAGGCTAGGGTTTTTTGTAAATTTATTGTATATGTTTTTTATAAGGTGTTTATTTTCGATTGCCATTTTTATAATGTTATATAATTCTTCATTTAATTTTTGCTTGTTATCTTGTGTGTATTTTATTGCTTTATTTATCATGTTACTGTGGTGTTGTTGGAAGTAGGTTTTCTGTGTACTGTAGTTTCTATTTTATTATTGTTTATATTTAATGTAATGTCAAGATAGTTAATTGTTCTGTTTATTTCTGTTTCAAAGGTGAGTTGTATGTTTTCGTTGTATGTATTTAATTTGTTTAGTATTATGATGTGTTCATTGTGAATGGTAGGTTGGAATATTACAAGTATATTGTCTACGTATCTTGTTCATAGCAAAATATTATGTGTGTTTTAGTATAAGTTTAATTATTATTTGTTCAAAGTGTTGTAGATATATTTCTAACATGACTGATGATACGGGTGACCCCATGCGAAGTCCAGTTGTTTGTTTATAGTATTTATTGTTAAATTGGAAGTAATTTTGGTTACATATGTGTTTGATTAGTGTGATAATACTATTTATTGTATTTTCTTTTTTGTTATTGTGTATTAGTTTGTTTTTTATTATTTCTATGGTTTCTTCTATTGGGATACTAGGGTACATGTTGGTTGCGTTATAACTAACTATATTTGTGTTGCTATTTGTTTCTATGTTTATTATTTTATTAATTAATTTGTATCTATTTTTTATATTGTATATGTTGTTGATATGTATTTTAGATCTTATTATTTTGTCTAGTTGATTCGACAATTATCGTTCAGCAATTCGACAATGGTCAAGTGACTGAAAGATGCCTTATCACATAAGGTAAAATTTTTGCACTTAGTGGTGGAAAAAACTATTTAGAAGTAATAATAATAACTTCATAAAGTCAGTGCAACGGAAAAATCTTAAATTTTCAAAAGGATCTAATTTGAAACATTCAGAACCGTAGAAATTTTCAGTTTTTACACTTATGCAATATCCATTATATACCATTGGAGCGTACACCCTAAATTCATCATAAAAACCCAGATCAGACTTAGGAAAACAAAAGTACATTCATGAAACAGGTAATGAACAGAAACATAGCTGTTTTTCGTTGATCTTTTCAACATTATATATAATTAATCACTTTACCATTAGTTTATGACTATCCGAACTTTAAACTTTGTAAAAACTTACTGAGACAGAACGTTTTTGATCGTTATGTCATAGTGATCGAAAACGTTCTGTCTCAGTAAGGTTTTACAAATTTACAAAATTTAAAGTTTGGATAGTCATAAACTAATGTTAAAATGATTAATTAAGTTTCACCAAACGTAATGGACTACAAAATTCAAGACTATATATAATTATCTAAGTACAGTAAGATATTTCTACGTTAAAATAAAATCTTACTTCGAAGTAATATGCGCAAGAATCAGATCATTTTCATTGATTCTTTTTTGTTGTTTTTAGAACTAAAGCATATTTTTTGCTAAAAGCAAGAAAATTAGATTTATATACAATGTACATAAATCCATAAAATACAAATAACATCATCATTTAGATTATAGGAATGCTAAAGAACTACTCTTCATGTTTCTATTATTACAAGTCAAAAACAATTTGTTTA
Organism: Prosapia bicincta; assembly: GCA_036971475.1. Classification (NCBI taxonomy): domain Eukaryota; kingdom Metazoa; phylum Arthropoda; class Insecta; order Hemiptera; family Cercopidae; genus Prosapia; species Prosapia bicincta. The sequence continues at coordinate 2,322,590 of JBAIZL010000010.1, forward strand.
TTTTTTCATATTTCAAAAGAAAAAAAACAAAGTGAAATGACTAACCAAAGAGCACTAGATAAGTTAGGTTGAAAAAAATGAAAGAAGAATAATTCATTTTTATGTTCCGTATAGAAAATATGGGCTAGGATTATTTGATTAAAAGTATACAAAAAAAGATGTACTGTTAGCTCTATTCCACATCACCGATATGAAGTAATTCTCTAAGGAAATTGAACAGTGGTAGTTGTACTACTTGGTGAATAAGTAGTTATTGTCAGGCTTGTGCAATCTCATTATTTGAGAAAAAACAACTACCTCTATGTAATCATTCCTTCTAATTAAAAGTATACACTACTTCTACATTGTTATTGTGCTAATTACTCAGGCTTTTATGCATTCAGAAAACAATTTTGAAAATCCAAAACACATTAAAGATACATTTATTAAGCTAATCTTAAAGCATTCTAACATTCTAAAATTATTTTTAATTTGCAAAGAAACTCATCAGAGTTTTGGAAAAAAATATAAGTTTTGACTTTCAAGTCGGTTTTTTTGAAACTGGTGGTTTTTTGTGTGTTAAACTATTTTATTAACTGCTAGTATTTATAATTATTTAAATAGGGATACAGACCTATTTTATTTATACTTTTAGAAATTAGCCAATTTAAAAATAATAATTTCAATGAACCCGATACCTTTTAGAATATAATTATTGGATCGACCTTGATGGGCAAATGTATGTTGAAAACTCAAAAAAAAAAAAAAAACAAACCCTAGCTTTGAGATCTCAATGATCTTCTCTTCAGAAATTATTTCTGTAAATATCAAATTAAAATTACAATTTGTTATTAAAAAAACATCCATTTATTACGTTACAATTATATTGTGTTGCATTTATTAATACATAATTAATGTGAATTTCTTATATTATTACATTAGAAAATATGTGTCGGTAGTGTCAGTCAAACAGCTGGACATTATTTTCCAATAGTAAACAGGTTTTTGACAACAAGCATTTTGGGTATAGGTAGTGCAATTGAACAACTGTGTTTAATTTTAAGAGTAATCAAGTTTGTGACAATAAATTTCAAAGAAAATAACAATAAATAAAAACATCATGAATATCTAAATTATTTCACAAATTTCATCAAAAGGATCTTGAAAAGGCAAAGAAACAACTAATTTTAAATAATTATCCACCAGACTTAATAGTCAAACACTTGAAAACCCACAAACACAATTACTAAATAATAGTACTGTTGATCAAACACACAGGTATTCAAGAGGTATTTTGCTGTAGCCTATAACGACAATTAGACCAAATTAAACTAATAGTAAACAAATATCACATTTAAACTGTCTACACGGCACCTTTTAAATTAAATAAACACATGGAATGAGGTAAAAACTCTAACTAAAACTTAACAAAAAGGAGTGATTTACAAGTTGAACTGTGAAGATTGTGACAAAACATACTTAGAAGAAACTGGAAAACTTTGAGCAACAAGGAAGACTGAACATGAATCCAATATTAAACATAAGAAGAATTATCACAATGTAATTACTAAACACAGATTATACCCAATTCAGGAAAACAAAAGTACATAGGTTTTAATGATAATAAAATTTACACAAAGAAAATCAATTATGAAAAAATAACATAGCTAAGATGTTATTTATACAAAAAAAATTATTTAAGTGTATAAATAAAGTTAAAGTTATTAAGAATCTTCTCCTAGTTATAAGTAGTTTTATTACACTTCAAACAAAATATGAAGGAATTAAAGTTTTTTGTCACAAACCTGATTACTTTTAAAACTTAGATATAGTGAATTTGCTTGATGTAATCATCTTGAATTCACTGATTAAACTAATTTTAAAAATACTTAACTAAGTGAATACGTAATTGCTTACTTGCTGACGTGTTTCAAAACATTCATTCCTTTTACGAAGCTAACCCTCTACTCTGTAAAAGTAGGGGGTTAGCTTCGTAAAAGGAACGAATGTTTTGAAACGCGACAGTAAGTAAGCAATTACGTATTCACTTAGTTAAGTATTTTTAAAATTAGATACAGTGGTTCAATTGACACTACCTATACCTAAAATGCTAGTTGTCAAAAACTTTATCATTCTTAGAAAATAATATGCAATCGTTTGACTGACACTACCTATAACACATATTTTCTACTGTTAAAAATGCCATTGACATGATCAATGCATTGATAAATTTGTAAAAATATAATTCCAAATCAATAGAATTTTAATATACTACTTGGAGAAATAAATTCTGAAGATATTTTATTTTTTGAGTATACAACATAGACTTGCTAACAAGGTCGATCAACAATGATTATAAAATGTTTGGGCAAAAAAATTTTTTTTAATATTTATAGACCTTTTAAGAAACTTCTCACCCTGTAAAATCATTGTTTGACAGCTCTTTTAGCTTTGATAATAAAAATTTTTAAACTATGTTTTACCTTTCACTCACAAAATGTTTGGATTCCCAAACCTGAATTCTTGTAAACAATTTTTTTTTTATTTCATGGTTCCAAAAATATTTATAATGCCAATCTCCAACTAGTTATGCTAGTTAGTTAGTTTTTAAAATCAGTTTTTATTCACTTAAGTACATAAACTATGTTTTTTAACAGCATGTATGCCAAAACTGCTTTGTGAGAAGAAAAATTTAGGTAAAATAAAACATAAAAAGTGTATGTTTTTTGTGAATTTTAATCAATATTTCAAATTTTTAAAAACTTAAACATTATTAATTTAAATTTGGTTAGGATTAACAAATCGTATTTTTAAAATATCATGCAATTCGACTAATACAAAAATATACTACCATAAAACAAAAGGCTATCACCTAAGATTTTAACATGTCAAGATACATGTAGAATAATCCATTGATTTAATAATCATTTTGATGTCATCACATAATATACAGAAGGATATAAAGATAACTACCAGGTACATTCTGCTGGGCAGAAGAAGAACACGATGATGAAGAAAATGATGGTGATGATGATGATGACGATGAAGATGATGATGATGATGATGACGATGTAGATGATGATGACGATGATGATGAATTGCAATTACTAGTAGAGGATGTATCACAACCATTAGACTCTCCTCCGCTAATCCAAGGACTTATGTGATTCAATGATACTTGCTCAATAAAAGAAGAACCATACTTTCGAAAGTACCACCATTCAAATATCTGAAAAAAAAAGTTTTTTATTAAAAAACAGAATAAACGTGACTAATAAATATTCAAAAATACAAACGAGTATATAAAATTAAAAATTATTGCTATTATTTTGTTAAGTATAAATTTGTTCTCTTAAAAAACTTATTAAAAGAGCAATATTTTACAATCACTTAATAACCTATAGAAATAATGAATTCTCAAAGATTTAGGTCAGGGGTTCCCAAACTTTTTGGTACCACACCGCCTTTTTGAAATGAAAGCATCCCACGCCCCCTCTTCTTTATACTATAAATAAATGGTATAAGCATATGAAAATAAAACAAATATTATATATATTATTGAAAACAATTTATTTATTTACACATAGTTTCACAAGAAACATGATATACCATTTCAAATTTTAATTTGCAAGGTAAATTTTAACTGATATGAGGAAAATTTGTTAGTGAGATGGATGAGCTTGAATTTTTTTCACTAGCATGCCAATTTGAAGTATTTTAGTAAAGGCACAATGCAAGTCATTAGCAAAATCAAGTTTATTTCTATATTTTGTGTTTATTGTAACAAGTGCTAAAAATAATATTTCGCATAAGTAGGTGTTTAAATAAAATTATAAAAAAAACAGAACCGACTTCAAAAAAAGAACCAAAAATATAATTTTTACTTACTAACAAATAAACAATAATTTTCTGATAACAAAAACATAATTTATCATAAAGCTTATTACCCACAAAACTTTGAATTCGGCGTCGAATATCATACTTGGACTCATATTTAACACAGTGAATGTAACAAATAAAGGGATTTTACATGATGTTTGAGCACCATGTAGATTAACAAACTATGATATACAGACAGGCTATTCAATCATTTCTTCCATACCTTATTTTATAGACAGTATAAGAAATTTATTAAATTTATGATACAAAAGGATTAAGGAGATATGATATCTTACTTCTATAAGCATCTATAGTAATCACATTCCGTATAAATCATTCAAAGGAGGTTGAATTGTCCACAATCTGTATATCTGAACGAAAAATATGGAGTCACATATTGTATTATCTTTGCCGAGAACAAAGATCAATTATCCTCCCGCATATTATCATAATATTGGACACATGAAATTTTTGTTTCATGAGAAGACTCTATGGTTCGCTGTAATTAGTCATGGGAAATCAAGCAATCAAAAAGTTGATTGTTTCGGAAATATTTGAAACAGTTTTGATGGATTATCAAATAGCAGATATGATTGGGGGCGCTGACTTCAAAACTTTGTGGGTAATAAGCTTATGATAAATTATGATTTTTGATATCAGAAAATTATTTTTTACTTTTTAGGAAGTAAAAATTATATTTCGGGTTCTTTTTTTGAAGTCGGTTCTGTTAAAAAAAATTTCTCCATTTTTAGAGGTATTATCTTTAATTTCTATTTACACTATAATCGAATTTGGTTTCATGGTGTTGATTATGTTGGCAAAGTTGCCAATAATTATCGCCACAAATTTCCGATGTGTATATCCCTCTGACCATATTGCTTGATCGTTGTTCAAATAATTGGCATGCTGTTGAAGAATACAATAAACATATCAGTTTGTCACACAAATCCAGTGAGTAATTTATGTTTGAAATTCCTTCAACGAATTTTCCTAAAATCCTACATATTATGTCTTATTTTGTAATTATTCTTTTTAATGTCATTTTAAAAACGTGTTAATAATCACGTAATGCAATATCTCAGGTAAATATACAATAATGCAGTCTCTAATAATTATTAGAAAAAACATTTTGTACACATAAAATATTATTACAAAAATAAAGTGAAAATTCATAGTAAAGTTAAATTTAATGAATTTATCTCTAAATATTTAGTGAAGTAATAAAGTTTTCACCTGAGGATTATTGAATATCTTGATTATTGTAAATGAACTCAATAGGATTTTCAGTGTATTTATTTTGGCTTATCTCATTCTAGTTTTATATCAATAAGGGTACACCATCAAAAAAGGCGCTTTCATGAGGAAAATTCATTCATTAGAATTCGATGATGCTTGTTCTAACCAGCTTTATCAAGTAAGAAATTTTAAAAAACCTATTCGTTTTATACTTATTTTTTCTATGTTATTTTTATGTGTGGTAGAATACCACATAAAAAAATGCTGTGAATGTTTATTTTGCATATTAGTTTTCTTATATTTCATAATCCTTATTTTAAAAAAATAATAAAACAATTTCCTTCCAACAATTTTTTTAAAATAGCATATTATTGTCTTGAAAATCAGACAGATTAAGATGTAACTATAATGAGGCCACAGGAAAGGTTTCCTCTTTCATTTGCAAGCAAAATCACTTTGATTGGTTAAAATTCTTCTAAAGTTATCGTGGGACAAACAGAAAAAACATAGGGATCGAATACGGAACCTCCTCCTTTTTTAAAGTCAGTTAAAAAGGCAAGTATAATCGAAGAGCTACCTGTGATACACTTTCAAGTTTAAGTTTACAAAATTTGCACAACCTTTACTTATATTTCTTTTATAAATGCATACATTTCATTTAAACTTTCTGAACATCATGGTCAATAAAATTACATATGTAAAAAAATTCTGAGCTGTAAATTTAGTTTTAAATTTTGATAAATTGTGTGTATAAATTTTAACTAAATAAGAATTTATCTTACTATTTTCCAACTGGTCTCGTGTCCCCCAGTTTGGGAACCCATGATTTAGATCATTTCTTAGTTATTATAAAACAAATTGTATCTAAACAAAAATCATAGAATAGAATAAAAAAAAACTAATCTATAGACAGTCACAGATACATTGTATGCCTTAGCATAACAGAATTATATTTTACACCTTCCACACATGTACGCAATGTATATACAGTCAACATTTTGAAATTTGTATACTGCATCAGTTAATTATGAGTAATACCTTGAGTAATAGTAATAGAAATTCTAATAAATAATACTCAAAAACCTCTAACCACAAATATTTCTAAATTCAAATTTAATAAAATAAACAAAGCATAAATAAATTGTATTAAATAAACAAACAAATAAATAAAGATACATTGTAGTAAATAAAAAAGGTACACAATAATAAGTGTATATCAAAAACCTAAATAAACTATAAAATTGTTATTGGAAATAAAAGCCAATGATGTCATTTCATGTTCACAATGAAAACATTTTCTACCTTATCTAGTTTCATAATATTAAAGCCTTTTTAAAGCATTTTATGATATCCACGCCCAGATTTTTATACTGATCTATGCAGATATTCATCATCCACATTCCTGTTATTCCATCTCCATTAACCCCAAAATTCCAATACCAACTAAAGTATTCTAATTGTAACTGATCAATAATCTTCCTCTATAATTCTGAAAATATTAAAATTTAATCTAACTATTATTTTCTACATTGTGACAATTTTAGATTTTTAAACATTATGTTTAAGTGGGTGAACGTTAATTTGAGTGACTATTTTTCCGTTGTTAAAGTTTTATACAGCTCTGCTATGATCAATATAAATGCTATGAGTACAATAATCTTCTGCCTCTTTTTTAACACAGATAAGGTGATATAACTATGAAAAACTTTTGGTTTCCACCACAGCCAAATGAAAATTTCCTTACCATATATACAAAAATTTCCTAAACTTGCAAAGATCTTTTGAAGTTTTTTAGAGTTTTTAGAGCAGGCAAACATAACTGTGTCAGTTTTTGACTTGGCTTTGATTCCCAAAAAGGAGATTTATACGAGTCCACATATTAACAAGACCTTTCAAGAGAAGGTATTTCCATCACACAGAGAGAAAGGGTCATTAGAGGTAAATCATTTTAAACCAGATCTCTGAAAATGTTTTCATAATGGTATGTAAGCAATAGCAGATGCTCATATTCCTATGCTTGATCTTAAGATCACTTTTGGGTCGATCAAGCACAACCTTCTTCAATTTTCTCTATCCCACTACATACCTGAAGTTTAACTGCGATTGGAAATTGACAATACAATTCACAATTAGCAACTTCCAAAACTCCTGCTTTTCTACCTATAGACTTTAAGGCAGTTTCAAATTTCTCCTTCATGCTTCACTTTGCTGATTACCCTATAGTGATTTGTGGGAGTGGTTAGAAGGAATCAAGAACTGATCATCAATTCATGCTTCACTTTGCTGATTACCCTATAGTGATTTGTGGAAGTGGTTAGAAAGAATCAAGAACTGATCATCCATTCATGCTTCACTTTGCTGATTACCCTATAGTGATTTGTGGAAGTGGTTAGAAGGAATCAAGAACTGATCATCAATTCATGCTTCACTTTGCTGATTACCCTATACTGATTTGTGGTAGTGGTTAGAAAGAATCAAGAACTGATCATCTGCCCATGCTTCACTTTGATGATTTACTCTGTATTGATTTGCAGAACTAATTTGCAGGTTACAGAAGAGTGAAAATTTTTTTCAATAGTCTAATCACATAAATTCAAGCACAAGATATATAGGTTATTGGTTCTGGTAAAAGATTCAGTTTGGGGCAGTTGGTTCTAATTTAAACTTCAACAGTCCCCTCTATAATACAGATTAAAGTTCTCCTTATATATTCTTGAGGAAGTAATTGTATAACAGACATAAATCTTATTGAAACTATGCAAAGGACCAGAAAGTTTTCTTTCATTTCGAAGTGAATCTAAAGAAAATGAATTCATTCTCACTATCATTCCTTTAAAAGACTTGTATCTACAATAAAGTCCAATTTCAAAGCCTACTTGAGCTGGTTAATAATTTCAATAAATTTACTTTAGATAGTTTAGAATGGATCCAAGTATTTTGTACAGGAAAGTGAATAATTTCAGCTTAGGTTTATGGCATATAAAACAAAATGTTTTTGGTAATGATGAGTCATGTAAAACCCAGGTTACTATCTAATGACCCGGTGGTGATAGAGGAAACCAAACTATTTCAGATGGATCTGCCCACTTTCCACAACAAGTAATATTTGAAGACAAATTTGTGTATAGTAAGAGAAGAATTGGGGTGAAAACACCACATCCAGACCTTAACATAGTCTGAAAAGATGAGAGTAGTTGTGCAATAGAGAAGGAAAAAATTGCAGTGGTACATTCATAGAATCTTCTTATACAAGATGAGTACTTGATTTTAGGAGAGTCATCTATGATATCTAAGGTATACTGGAAAGCTCTTATATAGCAGTGGTCTTGTAAACAAGTTAGAATTATGGCAATTCTTTACGATGCATGGGCCAGACCTGAGTAAAGTTAACAGATGGCAGGTAATAGATAAACACAAGGCAGGGCAGATATTGACCATTAATCTTTACAGAAGAGAGAACAATAAAAGATAGCAAATCCTGACAGGGTGCCCAGTGAGTGACCAAGGATGCACAATATATCTGGAGACGTAGCAGAATACTCACTATTAAATAGCCGGTCTTTAGCTAAATCATAAGTTATTAAATTATAACAACATGTTTTGTCTCCCAATATATAGGTAATTATCTCAAATGTCTTTCAATGCTTTTAATGTACCATTTTCGCTGAAGATGATAATGCAAAAGCTATTGGAATGGATTATAAATGTTAAAATGTCATATAATACTATCTTGCATTTCTCCAACATTTCAATGCCTCTTAAGTTCCCTTCTGCTAAGTGTGAATTGTTTATGGTATAATTATTAATATTTGTTGATTCTATCTTCACGTGATCTACTAGTTTTCACTCAAAACATTTGTAAATATTATACATACTTGCCTGTAGTAGCACTTACTCATATTTCTTAAGGACGGCCATTTTGAGAGATGTGTCCCATTGTCAACTCAGACCGTAACTGATCTCAAGGTTTTTGTAGGTTAGGGTGGGGGTGGGATATTATAGTGGGGGTGTGGGTGTACTTCGTGAGTATTAGGAGTTATGATGTCGAAAAGTATGTGTGAGTTATAATGTAATTGTGTATTCAGTATGTGTGTAGGGTGTAGTTTGAATTGTTTGTATATTTCATATTGTTCGGTTGGGTAATGTTGGTTATTTCTGTGTTGTTTAAGAAGAATATGTAGGTTAGATGTTATGTCTATGTAGTCAGGCCTATGTGGAGTTGAGATGATCGACGAAGTTTGATTGGTAATTATTGTTTGTTAGTTGTTATTGTTAGTTATTGTTGTTTGTTGTATATGTTCTTGGTAGCATGTGTAGAAAGACATACGTGCCCCAGTTTTTTACATAGGCCAGACAGGGAGGTCTTTCTACACACACTACCAAACATATAAACACACTAACAAACAATAATTACCAATCAAACTTTCCTGATCATCTCAACTCCAAAAAACATGACTATATAGACATAGCATCTAACTCAGAAATTCTTCATAAACAACACAGAAATAACCGACGTTACACAACCGAACAATACAAAATATACAAACATTTCAAACTACACCCTACACACATACTCAACACTCAATTACATTATAACTCACACGCACTTTTGGACATCATAACTCCTAATGCTCACAAAGTATACCTACACCCCACCATAATATCCCAGCCCCACCCTAACCTAAAAAACCCTGAAATCAGTTACAGTCTGAGTTGACAATGAGGCACATCTCCCGAAACGGCCGTCCTCAACAAATATAAGTAAGTGCTACTATAGGCAAGTTTGTAAAAATATTTACAAGTGTTTTAGTATACTTATTATCTATCCCTTTGCTTTTTCTCAATTTCTTTTTTTAAATAATGTGCAAAATTATAACCTAGCACTGTTCTACAGTTAATTAACATTATTTGATACCTTTTTTCATCTATATTTATATTCTATTTTGTCAATAATTTCATTAAGAAAGTTTATTACTGTCTGGCTGAAACAAAATAAATTAACCTTCACATTATATTTAACCTTTTTAAAGTTTTTTTTATGACTAAAATTGTGTAGGAATACATTTCTATCCAGGGAAATTTAATGTCTAATCTATTATGAAAATCCTGAATGAGCTGATTAAAGATCTGCTATATTAATCTTATAAAATAAAGTATACTATACTTTATAGTAACTTATACCTTGGAAAAGAATTCATATTATAAGAGGAAAAATAAATACTTTAAAACAAAAATTACCTACTAGTCACTAACCTCAGGAAATTCTGAATTTAAAAAAGTTGCGATAGAGTTCATACTTGAAATTAAAAATATCATACCAATAAAAAATACTAAAACCAAAATTAAATTACACAATTTCTTGGAAATAAAACCATTCAACTTTTAATTATATAAAAATTTTGTAATAACTCGAATAAATATGCAATATTAATTCATCTCCATAGGAAAATTATATAACAGATAAGAGTTACGATTAGTTTCAGTGATTTTTATCACAAATACATCTAATTTAATATTATTATTGAAAATAACTTAATTCATTAGTATCTGGAATGAAACAAACTTTAAAAAATAATAAATGAGGCTGTTAATTCATTGTTCACAACAAAATAAAAATTACACAAAATATTATTATGTAAAAAATGTAACTAATAGCAAATATATTCTATATGGTGGGTAGAATTGCTTAACCATAAATCCTACATCCTACATTTAAATTTGTTAGAAAAGAGCTCTCAAACAACTCAATTTAATTTAATAAAAACCCTCCAAAGCAACAAAATTGGACATCTCCTAATAGTATTTCCATTTTAAAGGTCACTGCCGCTTTATTTTCACTCTTTTTTCCTTTAAAAATATAACATAACTATGTAGCTAAATGTATTGAGAAAATTATTTTTATTAGGTGCAGCTTGTACTCCTTGTACAGACTTAAAAATGTACACTGTTTAGTGTTTTGTTACGCTCTTAGTAATTATTTTAATTTTATTGTTTTATAATGGAGACTTTAATATTAAGGATATTAACGAAACTCAACATAAGAAATTAAATCTCAATACATATTTACATATTACATGTTCCAATACTCTTACATTATACTGTAAGCCTAAACACTTGGTTAATTAATTATATTACATCATAACAGTTTATACAAATCGAACAAACTTATGATAAAATTATCTAATACTTACCAAAATTAATCCAGATATAAGAGATGATGTTCCTGTCAGAGCTACATAAAACTTAGGTGTCAGTGTACTCAAAAACATTGTTGCTGTAAATACCAAAAAAGCAGCGTATAAGTTTGCCATTAAACTATAACTTAGCTCAATAAAGCAATTACAAATTGTTAAATCACATTTTCTTATGCTACGTGTAAGCTAATGCATAAATAATAATAGAGCATTACCAAATTCTTGTTTACAATTGAAATGTTCTGAAAGTGGATAATCACAGTTGTACCAAATACTATTAAAACTCATAATCAAATTGATGATAACCATGACATATTACAGATTAATTTTAACTGTGCAAATAAATTCAGATCATCACGTAATATTTCATAGAATAGCAATATGTATTCATAGATTCACTTACAATCCCACATGATGAGAGTTGCCCCTTCCCAAGAATATTGCCACTCCCCTCTGCTATTCCAGCTTTATTGATTAAACACTTTCAACCTGCTGTATTATGTGCTCAGTTGCTCAGTCACATTTTAAGATTAAACTGCTACAGTACTTAGTGAGCTGTTACTTAATTGTTTATTATTAAATGTTTAACATTTTAAGGTTTTAGTATAGCCTACACCGCTTTTCTTCATATAATTTTACTTTTTATATGGCTTTTATTAGCTTTGCTACAATAAGCATATTTTTAAAGTTATTTAGGAATAAACATATGAATTAAATGTCTTCATCAAATTATTCTATTTTAAAATATAAAATAATAAGTTTTTAACTTATTTTAAGATAATTTCAACATAAAATGAATCACGCTTTTTATCAAATATTTTATAATTCCAAATTACAATTATGTATATAAAAGTATTTTGTAATATCTATTTTATATCTACCTTCAACACAGTTAGTTTAATATAAATGTAGCATAAGTAATCAGATTCTGTTACTTAATGAGTGCCTTACTTAAAATAATTACACTATGAAATTTTGTAGCATTTAATTATTTCTATAAATATAACTAATATAAAAAATCTAATAATAAAATATTTAAAACATTAAAAAAGATGTTAAAATGTTTTCCTGTGCCTGTGCCTGTGCAATTTCTGAAAATTCAAAAAAAAGAAATATATAAAAAAACTTCCTTTAAAATAGATACAATTTATTATTATATTATTTCTGGTACAAGTTTTTTATATTTGTAAATTAAAAGCAGACTAATACTACTATTGCCTAATACATATACAGTGTCAGCAAAAAGTTTAGGGACACCCCTACATTTATATGTTTTTGCTATTGTCCTAAAACTTTCTGCCAATCATATATTAGTAACTTATCAATGAATTAAGCATGAAAAGTTACGATTTTCCTGAAATTTTCATTCATTTATAAGTAAGGGTTGGCAAATTATAAATTTTTTTCCCATTTTAAAATTTTTGAGGAAACCCCTGTTTTTTTCTAATTAAAAATGTATAATAAAAAAAATACACATCTGATTAAAATGATACTTTGTACAAATGTTTAGCATAACATTTAGAATGTAAATATGCATTATTTATTATTTACAAAAAGTCACCTCCCATTTGGTACCATGTTAACTTTGCTTTAGATTTTCAGATTTTTCAGCATAAAATTCTCACATTTCAATAGCGAATACATTCCAATAGCGAGCCACTTGGAGCGGAACTGACTGTACCGTTGTGTTCCTCGCTTCATGGCGGGTCGGGGGTACAGTCAGTTCCGCTCCAAGTGGCTCCGTTCACTAGATATTTGCTATTGAAATGTGAGAATTTTATGCTGAAAAATCTGAAAATCTAAAGCAAAGTTAACCTGGTACCAAATAAGAGGTGATTTTTTGTAAATAATAAATAATGCATATTTACATTCTAAATGTTATGCTAAACATATGTACAAAGTATCATTTTAATCAGATGTGTATTTTTTTTATTATACATTTTTAATTAGAAAAAAACAGGGGGGTCCTTAAAAATTTTAAAATGGGAAAAAAATTTATAATTTGCCAACCTTTACTTATAAATGAATGAAAATTTCAGGAAAATCGTAACTTTTCATGCTTAATTCATTGATAAGTTACTAATATATGATTGGCAGAAAGTTTTAGGACAATAGCAAAAACATATAAATGTAGGGGTGTCCCTAAACTTTTTGCCGACACTGTATAGAAAAGTTATATACATATAAATAAGTTAAGAGGGTAATTAATCTCACCTAGTACGAAGATAAGGAGAACTAAAGTGAACATGATAGCTTCAAGAGATGACATGCTAGAAGTGTCTTAACTCCCTGCTAATATCATAAGGATGTGGAAGGAACCAGGAATTGTAGGTAACCCTAAGGTATTGAAGATTATTTAAAAATCCAACAGACATAACTGTAAATTATAATCTTGAATTTTATTTACATAAAAGTAATGAATGTAAATATAAAAGTTAACGATATTCAAAACATTTTTTTAAAATATTGATACGAAAATATATTTGTGCACCTCAACATTCAATTCAGTACCAAATAACAAAGACCCATATAGGTAGTAAAGCTAAACTTAGTAATTATAGGACTAGTGAACTTATATTTTGGGTAAATTTTTAAAATGCTCAATGTATTGAGTGTTATCACTAAAGAAGATTACAAAATGCACTAAAGACCTTTTGTCTTAGTATTTTTTTTTTTTTAATTTGACTTAATTATGAGTTTAGCAAGTCATAGTACTACTACTAGGTTTATTCACTCAGTTATGTAACAATTTCTTACGACTTTGTAAAGTGGTTAAAAAGCAAATAAAATAGAGACAAAATTGTAAGAGACAAAAGATTAATAAAAAGAAATTAACATATTAAAAAAGTGCAAGTTTCAATTATAGCAATTAAAACAAATCTTAATATATTGGCTTCAACCACTGTAATGTAAAAATTAGCAATAGAGTTTAAAATGTTTTTTTTATTTGGTTTTAGTAAGGGAGTCTTCAAATTAAAAGCGTTTTGATGCTGTCTCAATAAACAGTAGTCACATTTCATCCAAGTGCTATTTTGGTAAAACATTTGTTTATTATTTGGGTAGGTATTTGTTTAGTAAACACTTGTCAATATTTAATGAACTAGTATTAAAAACATTACAGATATTTTTACATTGTTTACAATTTTTTTTCATCATTTGAGACATTTCAGATTAGTGACCTTTCGGGTACAACAGTGTAGAGCACAGGTTTTGAGAATTTTTGCTCAACAAAACATTTGTAACATTACTTAAATTAGTATTATAAAATAATATTACTATACTATATGTATACTATTTAGAGTTTTGTAGGATCACTTTTAAGTGACATTCCACATGACAAAAGATGTAAGCAGCTGTGTCAGTAGCCAATTAGATATGACCCTGGTGTTGGCTGTGTGGATCCTCTTATGTTTCTGGCGGATGGGATGATTTACCTTCACAAAAACTGTTATAAGCAAAACCTGGCTCAATAGGGGCTCTATTATGAAGTTCTAGTTTACATACAAGAAGGACTACAGAGATCAAGTATCCAACTGTAGACCAATCAGAATTTAAAAAAGGGACAAAGACAAGCTCCCAGAGAAACAAAAATTATTAATGACGCCTATCAAAAAATGTTTAATTAAACAAAACATAGTTACGGACCACATTCAGGAACTGGGTATGAAAATCAGTCTTTCCAAACACACACTTGATTGGTGTGTGCTCAAAAATATTAAACCTCAGTAAATTTTTATAAATTGATTTTAATTATAAGTTTAGTCAGTTATAATTTTACTAAGTTTAAACACATAACTATTTACAATATCAGTGTACATAATACTTTCTAAAACAAAATTTACTCTGAAAAGATGATAAAACAATTATAATTTCTTAATTCTTTTTCCCTAACCAAATATATTACTACTCTAAACCAATTATATAGCCCTCAATAAAAAAACATTTGTATTACATAAAAGTGAATTGTAAAACCAACCTAATATTAAATGTTTGTGATGTGTCAACAAGAACAGGACTCGAAAGTAATACTTTTTTATTATAATTTGACAAAAAATCTAAATAACTTGGTGATTTCACAAGTACAAGCATAAAAAATCATATGCATAAGTCATTAAAAGTTGAATTTATATATTTTAACATATATTAATACGTATAACACTTGTCTATAGTAGCACTTTAGAAGTTGAGTTCAGTATATTTAGGGTGCGAACAGTACAAGTAGATGAGTAGCTTGCAGTCACGGTGGATGTCTCTACATCCATCTAAATCAAATGCACTGTAACATACGGAGATGAACACAACAGGTAGGTCAAGATGGAGGTACATCCTTGCAGGATGCTTATAATATATATAATATGTCAATATATACCCACTTGTTCTGTTTGCACCTTTATTTAATCAGAGTTGACAATGGGATGTATCCCCAAATCCTCGTTTGGACAAAAAGTAAGTGCTATTGAATGAGGCAAATATATACATATTAATATATATCAAAGTGTATAATTGTAAACTAGTGAGTTATTCCACATCAAATCAACACACTTAAAATAAAAATTGTATTTCACCTCTTTTGATGTTGATAAAATTTGGTACACTAATTGTTAATGCTGAGGTAAACAAAAATACAAAATTTGAAATTTTTATCTTCAATGGATTTGAAATATGGTTATGTACAGTTTAAAAAAAACGCGGAAAAACTATAAAAACTATATACATTTTTTTAAATTGTCTAGAAGCTCTCCTAATTGAGCTAGAGAGCTGAGAGTGGTGTCATTTTCAGCATTTTTCAAGCTCTTTTCAATGGGTTGCAATAAAAAAAAAAATTTCAAAATATTATTTAAAATTTTCTCCAAAAAGTACATATTTTATAATTTTCAAAAAAATTCCATAAATACTTAGCATATTTATAGACATCTTGGCAAAATATAAACATGGGACGGTGGTGGGATTAGTATTAAAGAAATATATTAGTGAAGCTTGTTGTTTACAATTACGTTGTTTTAAATGACTACGTATTCAACTAAACATCGGTTCTATAGCTATATTACAAAAATTTTTAATGGAAGAAATACATAATACTCTTAAGAAATAATGTACATTTTCATAGCTATTTTTGTTGAATCTAAACATTTATAAATAAATGCCCAATAATTTTTTTTACAGTTAAAAGGCAGTTTTAGGCTGAATAGCTATGTATACAAAATAATAAACACTAACCTGAATAAAAAATGTCACATCACATTTAAAGAAGATTTCTTCTTAAAAGAGTTACATTTATTGTTTATATTTTAGGAAAAGCCATTTGGATTTGTTCACTATCATTTTTGCCAGGAGCTATGTTTCCCTGTCGTAGTTATAGGGTCTAATTTTGTGAGAATGTTCTTAATTGAGACTCACAGGACATCTGGACGTCTAGGGTAAGAAAATGATTTGGCTGGTCCCCATGGATGAAGAAAAGTTACTTTGACTTCATCTAGTTCTTCATTTTTTTCTAGAATATAGCTAAACCACCAGTTCTTGTTATACTCAGCAATTAAATAACCTGAAATTTCAACCCTCTTAAGTGTATCAGGTGATTTAGTTACTTTTGTTTCTAACCCATCTGATTCATTGGAAAAGTGTTTCACAATACACTTAAAATACTCTTGGGAATACACGCATGAAACTGATGTGTTCCTTGGATGGCCAATGCTTCTTCAAGTCAGGGTTCCGACATCATTTCGGAAGCAATGTAGTCTTCCTGTGTGAAGTAGGCAAAATCTACTTTTTGGAATGTTTTCCACTGCCCATTCAAAAAGATCTCTTGAAGTTTGGATCTAATTCTCGTATGGCCTTTGCAAACTAGCACGAGCTGCCAGTCTCTTAACACCACCCCTTACTCGATAACAAGGCTTTTTCCATGGACCGTTGCTGAAAAATGCCACTCAGCTTTTATGCTAAAATCTTCCTAATGAGGGCAAATGTTTAAGAGTTATTTCTTATTTTTATACTAAACAGCATAATTGTCAAAAAAATAATACATTTCTTTGAAACGGTTTAAAATGTGTCTTTACACTGATCCCGCCGCCATCCCATGTTTATATTTTGCCAAGATGTCTATAAATATGCTTAAGTATTTATGGAATTTTTTTTTAAATTTTAAACTATGTACTTTTTTGAAAAAATTATAAACAAAATTTTGATTTGTATTTTGTAAACATTTTTTTTAAATTACAACCTATGACATATTATATATCAATGAATAGAGCTTGAAAAATGACACTTCTCTTAGCTCTCTAGCTCAATTATAAGAGCTTCTACACCATTTTAAAAAACGTACGTTTATTGTTTTTCCACGAATTTTTTAAAACTTTACATATTTCGAAAACTATTGAATATAAAAATTAGGAATTTTGGATTTTTGTTTACTTTTACACTTACAATCAGTGTACCAAATTTTATCAAAATCTGAGGAGGTAAGGTAAAATGAGATGGAATGAGTCCAATACCTTAGTTAAAGATGTAAACAAATAAATATTAAAATTCATATCATTTGGTAACTGAATAAGCTATACTAATAATTATTTTTAAAAATTCAGTTAAGGAATTACTTATTATATTTTATCTGTTATATTCAAATCACATAATAGTATGTACTTATACATAACCTTAGGTTAATACTATATTTCCAATTCCTCTTCAATTACATTACATCATTTATCCATACTTAGACCAATACACTCAGTAGAAATGGTAAACAAAACATCTGAAGAATAAATGCACGAAAAGCAATATGCAGTATTACAAGCATTTATTCTGGTTGGAAATCATTTATATTGTACTTCTTAAACAAAATAAAAATATTACAATAAGCTAGTGTTTCAAACAGTAGCATACTTGAAAACCGCACTGAAAGCATGAATACAGCATTAGAAATGTGAGGTTTTTTTAATATTCTGTTTATGTATGGTATTGTGATGTATTTGTTTCCCTCCCTGTATTGTTAATTTTAGTGTTTTTTTGTATATTGTGCCATAGTTTGTCTATTTTTGTGGTGTTGTATCCATTTGTGTATGCTAAATATTTAATGGTGTCTAGTTCTTTGTTTTTACAAATTTACAAAATTAATGTTCGGATAGTCATAAACTAATGTAAAAGTGATTAATTAAGTTTCACCAAACTTAATAGACTGTGAAATTCAAGAGTTAACAATTATACCATTTAAAAGCAGCATACCTTTTAAATGAAAAAAGTTCAGCTGGAATAAGGTTAAATATAGTACAAGAATTTTTACTTTGATTTTATCACTCTTGGTTCTTTCTCTCCTGGCAGTAACAAAATGCTATTTCTGGCAAAATGTTTTCTTTGAATCATTTTGGTATTTTAGCGACAAAATCATCATGTAACTAATTCTTGAGTGATAAATCATCAATGTATTTTCTTTACTTCTTGTGAATGAGTAGTAGTAAATAATGATTAAGATTTCCACTGAATGAAAATGTTTCCTTGTTATGATAACAAACTTTTGTCCTAACATACTACTATGGACTATAGTTATTTTAACTTTCCTTCTAGACTTTAGACAAGTTGTCAAGCATTAACACTAAATAATTGCTTACAGTTATTTTCTATTCTGATAAGCCTATTTTATCAATTATAAAAATTTTGTATAATATCAATTTATTGGTAATAACAAATTTCTTGCTTCTTTCTTTTTTCGCCTGAAGACAATTTCGACCCATTATGTAGGCCATACTGCAATTAATCACAGAAAGTAACAGATTTAAATTTAAAATTCTCTGAGCCTGTTGTCAGAGAAAAAACAAAGGGCTGAAATGGATATCAAAAGATAGCAATTATTTCACTGGATTTAAGTATTGAACCAATCAAATTGCTTAAAATACTTTTACTCCTCACCGCACCTAAGGATATAGTTATTCAAAAATGTTCTATTATAACCTGTTTCTATCTAAGTTAGTACTTTTCAAGTTTCTGCTAGGTTGTATATTAATATTTCAAGTGTCATTCTTAGCATTGTCCCATTAATTTTTGTTGACCTGTTTTGGAGAACTTCCAGGAATCAAAACTCTTTAAGAAAGTTTTTCATAGAACGATCTTATGAAACCAGTATGTATATACAGTATATATAATGCTTAAAGCTTTTACTATATATCTACCACTTCTTCATGGAAATTGTAGTGCTATAATTATAAATAAATCAGTTCTTCAACCAAATAAAGGTTTTAGAATAGACCCAACAAGACCAACAATTATAGATAGATTAAAAATTAATTAACAGTATATACATATTTCTAATGATTAAAAACTATAAAATAATGTAGTCATATAGTGACTCTAGAATAGTGCTTAACTCTTATGGCATTTCAATGCAAATTATATAACAAAATTGAATGCATTCAAATTTAAACTATGTAAAGTGTTCTTATGAATATAAGTAATGCATTTAATTTATAATTTACTTTATTCAAAAATAATGCACAGTTTGAAATGAAATCTAAAATAAATAGCTGATAAATTGTCTCTATTTACATGTTATTAGGTTTCAAAACTCTGTACACATAACCTACATTTCGTACACATAGCACCAATAAGTATTTTAAGGTTACCTACCTATAGCAACGTTTTCTTTTAGTTTTAGCGGCCCTCTTAAATAATATATTATAAAAACAACGAGAATAAACCAAAACGCCCACAAATAAGACCAAGACCATACAATCCAAGACTTAAGTTCTTTTACAAATTCAATCAGCATTTCATTTGTTGATATTTGTTGTTTTTACTTGGACACGAGTGTAGTTTAGCAGAACTAAATTGTAATAGGTGCTACATGCTTTATAACCTGTAAAAAAATGATGTACCGTTATTAACAGATAATGAGATTCTCAATAATTTTTCCTGATTAAAGCTATTCATTGTAATACAATTTTGTTGTCATAATAGTAATAAGATAACGGGAAATTGTTTGAAGGTTAAAACAAACTAAACAATATAAAAGTAAGATTAACACAATTTGAATGATTGGTCTAGTCGTCTAGGACACTCAAACCCATTAATTACAATAATTAATATTATGTAGTATAATTACCTCAAATCCCATTGTTTTTTCTAAATAATTTCATACTACTTCTGTATTTATATTTGATATAACTAGAACTCACAAGAAATAATTCATATGTGTTGATTCCATCCTCACGTGAGCTACTAGTTTTCACTAAAACATTTTACAACTTGCCCATATTAGCAATTACTTATATTTGTTGAGGACGATTGTTTCGGGAGATGTGTCCCATTGTCAACTCAGACCGTAACTGATCTCAAGGTTTTTGTAGGTTAAGATGGAGGTGTGTTTTGGTGAGTATTAGGAGTTATGATGTCAAAAAGTTATAACTACACACACTTTTCGACATCATAACTTTTAATACTCACCAAAATACACCCATCATAATATCCCACCCCACCCTAATCAACAAAAACATTGAAATCAGTTACGTCTGAGTTGACAATGGGACAGATCTCCCGAAACGACCATCCTCAATAAATACAAGTAAGTGCTACTATTGGCAAGTTGTAAAATATTTACAAGTGTTTTTAGTGAAAA
This sequence comes from Prosapia bicincta, assembly GCA_036971475.1. Lineage (NCBI taxonomy): Eukaryota > Metazoa > Arthropoda > Insecta > Hemiptera > Cercopidae > Prosapia > Prosapia bicincta. Next base: position 2,343,476 of record JBAIZL010000010.1, read on the forward strand.
ATAATTTATTAGGTCTTACAATTTATGTAAACCATAATTTTTTATTTCTAAGAATTATAACTATTATCTGTTTCCATATTTAATTTAAGCTACTAGTTTATATTTATACATATAAGCATTTATTATGTAAATGTAAACTCTTACTTATAGTAAGACTTACTTTGATCTAAATGGCGATGGCCGTCTTGGGAGTTCAATGAAGATGATAATGGGACATATTCTCGAAACTGCAGTCCTAATTTTGACAAAAGAAAATGCTACTATAGGCAAGAAAAAGTCACTATAGTTAAAGTGCGTACATATAATTTTTTCCTTCTGAATTTGAGCCTCTAGTTTCATATATATTTCTTGTTTACAAATTTCTCTTTAAAAATGGTTTGACATAAGGACTAAGTTTTGGAAGATGTATTCCTTTTGACAGCTCAAATTTCTTTAGTTTTGGACGGAGTTGACAAAGGGATGGACAAATTTCCAGAAAACCCCTTCCATATCAATTATCAAAGTAAATCTGATTAATATAGAAATGTTTACATATTTATAAATGCAAATGTGTACAAGTGTAAGCTAGAAACCCAGGTTAAAGGTGAAAATATAGTGTATACTATTTTAGTTTCGCTTTTGCAAGAATATGTTTGTATTAACTGAGCTTTTTGGACAAATATGTCCAGTTATATTTTCAATTTTAAAGATCTTACAAACCTAAACCGAGTATATTTACACACAATTAAAGATAATGTAATAGTTCTAGATTTTATTGTAATTTCTATGAGTTACTATAGTATACAAAGTGCTTAATATGGATCTTACAAGATTTAATACTGCTGGAAAGGAATCTTCAGTAATCATATACGCTATAAAACATAAGCTTGAAAATTGATCCCATTGTCAACTGACAATTTTTCTATTTCATGAAATGACTGTCCCTATTAAAATTAAAAAAATAAAATCAGAATTTTAAAATATGTAAGTTTGCACTAAAATCACAAGTTCAATATATAAATTACAAAATAGATAATTCAATATCGATTTAATTAATGCATGTGAAGATTAATGTTGTAAATCGGCCTTATCTTGACTCATCATAACTTTACTGAACAGTTGAACTAATCTCAGGTGTGTTTCAAAATTGCTCCTAATGTCTATAGTTACTATTCCCTGATTAAGATAGAATATATTTTGAACACTTCTTTATTTTTGGTAGAAAAACTACCAGATCAGCAGGTTGATGTATTCATTTTTTCTATATTATCAAAATTTAGTTTTGCCACTATACGACTTACACGTTTCCTGAATCCACAGTTTTCTTTAGTTTTTTCTCCAATTATACATACATAATTACTTGCCACAATACAACTTACGTGTTTACTGAATCCACAGTTTTCCTTAGGACTCCAATTATACATACATAATTACTTGCCACAATACGACTTACATGTTTACTGAATCCACAGTTTTCCTTACGACTCCAATTATACATACATAATTACTTGCCACAATACGACTTACATGTTTACTGAATCCACAGTTTTCCTTAGGACTCCAATTATACATACAATTACTTGCCACTATATGACGTACATGTTTCCTGAATCCACAGTTTTCCTTAGGACTTCAATTACACATACATAATTACTTGCCACCATACGACTTATAGTAAGGTGAAGCCAGTTTTTTTACCTCAATTTTGAAGCTCAGTAACGGATACACCAACAGTGATAAAGTTGAGAAGTTTAAAACAAGTACATACATCAGAATGTGATGTTGATTACAAATGGGGTGGCTACACTAGGGAGTGATTTTAAAGAGACAGACTTTAAAAAGTAGGGAGAAACAAAGATTAGGAAAATGCATGCTTTAGAACAATGTAATTACTCAAAGACATTAGTACAATAAAAAGTTAGCTGGAAACATCAAGCAAAACAAAGTACAGTAAAAAATTAATACATCCCTACTATGAAGTAAATCACATTTACACAGATTCTAGCGATATAAGAAAATGAAATCACATCATCCTTCATTGGAAAAGATATAGTGTGCATAGGTCACATATAAATTTAACTATCGAGATTGGCCAAGAAATAAGTGTTATTAAAACATTTTTTAAAGTTTTATTTGTAGCTTAAGTATTAGGAGCATTAGTTAATTAGCAAATTAAAATGTTAATATTTAAATGCATTAATAACAAAATGCTTTAGAAATATCACTTAATAATACACAGTTGTTGAGTTTGCGCCCTAAAGTAAAACAAAGTAGGGAAATTACAACCTAATTGATCTTCTTGGCCCCCTTTACAAAAATCTGCATGGGCTGCTGTATCACACAAACGATGTGTAAAAAAATTTGCTATAATAGTGCACTCATCTACTCTCTATCAGTTTATGAAATTGTTCAAACTTGTATCCCCTAAATTATAATAACATTTACACGCTTTTCCAGTTATTTGAACAGAAGTAAAGAAGAGAATTACAAACACACATGTTTTGTGATAAAACTGTCTGGAATAAATAATTGTAACAGATAGACCAGGCAAAACACAAATATACTGTTGCTATTTTATTTTTGGAACACCATTTTTTTATTTAAAAAATATGGTCATACATTTTCTCAACATAGTTTGGTAATTTGGTATTCTTGAATTTTGTAGCCCCTACCCTCCGCTCTCTCCCTAAAATTCACAAACCCAATGCCCCCATCCGAGCCATCATCAACTACCAGAATTCCCCTGCACATAAACTAGCAAAATACATGGACAAAATAATCAGACAATCCATAAACTTGAACACAGAAACTCACATAAAAAACCTCATAAATAAAATAAAAGACATAAACATACCACACAATTCAACTCTACTATCACTCGACATACCAAATATGTACATCAACATACCCATACCTTAAACGCTCAACATTCTAGAAACCCAATTAATAAAGAACAACATACCTAAATCCCACGTTACCGAAATCATAAACATCCTCCAAACCAGCGGTTCTCAACCTGGGGGGCGCAGAAGAATTCCAGGGGAGGCGTCAACAAATTTTAAAAAAAATTGAATTTGATGTTGGACACAAACACACAATCATTGAAATTTCTTTATAGCTTAATAGAGCTATAAAGCTCTATTTCTTTACTCAACGAACTTTTCTTCCTTTCCAAAATCTCGTCGATGATACCCAAAGTCTTTTAAAAGACCTAGTAAATGAAATAAAGGACCTAATATCCGAGCATTTGTTGTCTCTGAAGAACAAAATCGGAGTCTATTTCCCAGATATAAGCTCGGAAAACTGGGAATTGAAGTTAACAAGAGACCCCTTTCAAATCAACATTGATATACCTCCTGATCACATTCAAGAACAAACAATTGACTTGCAATGTGATTCCAAAGCTAAATTGGATTTCCCAAACATGGATCTCGAAGATTTCTGGCTACTATATCTTCCTGTTTACCCAAAGTAGCAATGGAGGCAGTCAAGTTGCTTGTACAATTTTCATCAACCTATCTATGCGAGACAGGATTTTCAGCCCTAGCTAATATAAAATCTAAATATCGAGCCAGACTAGATGTGGAAAGTGACCTGCGGTGTTCTTTGTCAAAATTTCATCCAAACATACAAAAAATAGTTAACGAGAAACAGTTCCTGCCCTCACACTAGCACTACAAAAGTAGCGAACATTTTTCTGGTTATTACTTAAACATATTGTAAGTAAATTTATCATATATAAGTTTAAATTAACTTAATCCGTGAAGGGAGGTGTGACCTCACACCAAGGTGTGAAGGGGGGCTCAGAGCCTAAAAGGTTGAGAACCCCTGCTCCAAACCATCACCAAACAAAACTATTTCACCCACAACTCAAACTTCTATTCACAACCTGATGGCCTACCCATGGGAAGTCCTATCAGTAGTGTCCTAAGTGAAAGTTTTCTACAACACATAGAAAATACCAAGATACTCACAAACAATACACATGTGCACAAAATCATTTACTGGCACAGATACATTGATGATATCATAACATTATACAGAGGCAACTCCTGTCAATGCGAAAAACTCCTCACTTACACTAATAAAATACACCCAAAACTCCACATCACTTCAGAAATTGAAACCAACTGATCCCTTAACTTCCGCAACCTAACCATAACAAAAAGCCACACACAAAAACACAGCTTCAACATTTACAGGAAACCCATAACGACGGACACACTTATCCACAACTCCTCAAACCACCCTATCTAACACAAACACGCTGCCTTCAGATCCATGCTTCATAGACTTTAGACCGGATCGAAACAGTTTGGAATTGAAGACGTGCAATAACTCCAAGCAGATTACACATCCGTATTTCAGCCTCTAGACGTGTCAGTTAATAAATCATTCAAAGGCAGTTTTAGACAAGTGTATACCCAGGGGTTGGGTGACAGTGAACATACATATATCCCATCTGGGAAAATGAGAAGACCTTCCCTTTCATTTATTTTGGAATGGATTCTTAAAGCCTGGAATACAGTCAAATATCAAACCGGCGTGAAGAGCTTCTAAAAAATGTAAATTCCCAATGTAATGGATAGTACGAAGAACTGCGTGCTCTGGAATAACAGCGATAATGTAGATTATCATGATAATAAAGATATTCTACCATCTTTGGAAAGAAGTGATGAGCAAAAAATCTTGCATATTAAAAACAAACAAAATGTAGATATAATCGGTTTTGAATTGTATTGTAAGTTTCTAAACTGTTCGGATTTGGATATTCAAATAAAAGATGTTGATAAGTAGAAATTATTAACTATTAACTTTTCTATATTTTCGTTAAAATATTGTAATAAATTTCGGGTGCGCGTTATAGACACCTAAATACAGTAAAACATACTGTGATTAAGTAATTTCATCACAATCAGTAATCTTACCTGATTCTCTGATGAAGACATCTTAGTGTGATTGTCATAATTTTTTATAATTTACATTTATTATGAGTTTGGCAAGATGTTATTTTGCTTAGTTCAAATGTAAACGCTTTGCCAATTGCCATGGACAAAGAAATCTAGTAATTAAATATTTATTTAATAACTATAATTTATTTTAAAAATATTTATAATTTATAGATTTAATATAAAAAATAAAAATGTATGTTTCATACACGTTGAGATAAACTCATAAAAAATGTCAAATATTTAGTAGCAACTTCCTCTGATAGTGGATGTCTAATTGGGGATTCCTCAACAATATTATTAGACTAATTAAATAGCTTGCTAAACTCATAATTTTTAAAAAATGTACTCTGTCAAAACGTTTTTAAATGCACTTTTATTAGCAATTTGTTAGTATCTACTGTGACGTCTACAGTGTCATGATTGGACGTTATTGTTTTGTAAATTTACCTAAATTATAAAATTGGCAAGCAGTTTTTTTTCAACTTGGGAGCGGGTTTAAACTGCCCGAAGCACCGCTACCTTAAGGTATATTGTACTTACCTCCCTGATCTAGTCAAAGAGCCCCTTCCCTCTTACCAGGTTTAGGAGTTTCCTGACTAGTGTTTTACCTTCAGCATCCACCAGAGCTGTACTATCAGCAAAGAGGTTGAAGCGCCTCTCAGCAAGTGCTTCACATCTATAAATGATGTGTGTGGCAGTCTCCAGTTCTTGCCCGCATAATCTGCACACTGGTTCATCTTTATAGATACCCATTTTATGCAGATGTTTCCTTGGTCCACAGTGTCCTGTGGCTATCCTCAATTCCCGCCTAGACAGATAGATGAGACTCTTCTGCAGCCCCAAGGAAGGTTTCCTAAGGGTTAGCTTACTGTGTCTCGTCCCTTCAGCCCTGATCCAGTACTCACAGTGTCTTTCAGCCATCAACCTTCTCACTGCAATCTTGACCATGGATTTGGAAATACCTACCGCCGGCTCCGGTCCAATCAGGGGAGTCGAAGACCCCTCTCTGGTCAGCGCATCTGCGGCTTCATTTTCAAATATTCCCCTATGCCCGGCACCCAACCTATCTTGATTTGATTGTACCTTGCCAGGGCTTCTAGGTTATTTAGGCACTCCCTGACTATGGCCGAGGTAACCACATGTCCGTTTAGTGCCTTAATTGCTGCCTGACTGTCAGAGAAAATTGGCAAGTAGTTAGCTAGATTAGTAATAAAGTAAATTGTTTTAAAGATAATTATACTGGTTTGGTACAAAAAAAATTTAAAGAAATAAACTGGTTTACGGGTCTCTATAGAACATTGTTTACAGTAAAGTCAAGTGAAAAAAATAGAAATAATTTTGATAGTTTTCTCAACACTATAACTTATTTACTACCAATTTAACAAAGTTTTTCTCAGACTTTCAAGTTGTATTTAAAACTGCCCTCATCAAATATAATTGATAGTAATATATATAAAAGCCTTGAACACTATTTCAATAGATATTATAAATTGGATTAGTAGGAAATGACACGGTAATGAATAAGCTATAAAAGCCTCAATTATCTAATAATTAAGTAATACAAAAGTAGGTGTAGAATGTTTGTTTATCTATTTTGCTTGATAGGTTTAGATGAAACAAAAAAGTGGATTAACAAATAGGGAAATAACAATGCTCAGACTCATATCATTACTCAAAATCTCCATAAAACCGTTATCTTCTCAAGTAGTTAATTTTGATGAAGCTGGAATACAAAAAATAATTACAAAATATTAAAATCCCTAAATTGAAGAATTATATACAAAAGCCGATTAAATTCCCAACTTTCATGTAAAAAAAAAATTTATTACTTTAGTCATCAAGCCTTTACATATTTAAACATACTTTTTATAATGAGAAAGAATATTTCCACACTGAAACATTCAGAAAAATGTTTGCCAGCTAAATATTTTTAATTCTAAAATGAGCAATATTTGAAGTTGGAATAAAATATTCTCAAAATTTCGTACAAGTTTTAATACACAATGATTCTGTTATATGGGGACATTATGCCTCTTTAAATTAGAGACATCCCAGTATGATTCCCACAACATTTCAGTATTTCTATCTAATATTATGTTCATATTTTACTCACTATTATAAAAGTAACCGTGCAATTAGTGTCTATTGGTAATAGGATTAAGAATAATATATTAGGTTTGGGAAAACATTTTAGAAGGCACTTTCTATTCAATAAAAATATAACCCTCTAACAAAATTACATAGAGTGTGACTCATTGTTGAGAAATATGCAAAATCAGACTCGTAGCTTAGTTCGAGTAATAAAAAATAACAATGGTAGATATGCTAATTTATAAACATGTAAAATTATAGTAAAATACTTGAAAAAGTCTTATTTGCCGTAACGTAAAACAAATTTAAACAGATCAAAGATCAATGAATTATTAATATAAATTGTGTATTTAAACCATGTAAATTATTATTCTAATATTACATTAATTACATATTAATATTCTAATATTGGAGGAACTGGTGAACCCTTATTGGCAGGACATAAGCTGATTTTACAGAACTATAAAACGTGGTAACAGAACTAATAATTAATTAAAAAATGTAGACCCACCAATATGTTTTGACTCACATGCGTTTCAATAACAATCCATCATCTTCAGTGAGTTATAACTATTACAAAAGTGATTTTATTTGTTCTTAAATGGCTGAAGATAATGCCTTTGGTCACTTTAACCTAATATTAAACCTAATAGTTAAACTAATATTTGTACGTTAGTGTACATTTTTTTATTACTTATTACCTTCACCTCATAAGCTAAAGTCAACAAAATTTAATACAGTAAACTCCCGATTATCCGTGGAATAAGGTGGCCTGGCAATGCCGGATAACGAATTCCCCGGATATGAACAAAGAATACGCAAAACGATCGATAATCTATTATTATACCATAAGTTACACAAATAATGACCCCAGTTAATGCAATTCACAAATAATCTTCAGAGGACAAAATAAATACAGAAAATAATTTAAAATATTGATGTATTTGACGGATAATAACATGTACATTTATATGTCTAACTATTTACAATACATACATAAGTATATGTCAAAAGTAAGTATGTATGTACATATGTAATTTCCTTTACACATAATACTTTCACTTTTTAAGAAAAAAATCTGTCACTTTTGTCTGCTTTTTGTGAGCATTGATTTAGCTTTAATGTGCGATTTAAGTTTCTTGAGAACCATTTTGTCGCACAGTGAAGAGTCGTCTTGCTCTAATTATTGTGTCCGTTGTTTTCATCTCAAAAATTTTATTTCTACCATAAACAGGTTTATTTGGGACATTAAAATGTTGTTTTATTTATACGTTTACAATAAAAAAAAGGAAATTTACATAAAACATCAACTAATACAAATGATAAAATACTGCATGACAAAAAATAAAATTCAATAAAAAAGACAGAGAAATAAAAATAACGCATAAAAATTCAAACTACCTATTACTAAAATAACCACTCAACGTTCAACTCGGAATGTTTGTTTCTACTTGTGTCACAAAGCCATAAAGATCGATAATGTATATCACAGACATGGATAATGTATATGTCACGTCCTAGACTATTTATAGCCGAGATTAGCTGACATTTGTTTACAATCTTATGTTACACATTAGGTTTTCGGGTGTCCAAGCATTTTTTCATTGTCTCTTATATACAGTAGTCTGTTCCCACCTCGAGTTGATTCATTCACTCTAACAGAACAGTAATCGTTTATCCTTGCATTATTTAAGAAAGCTTATTAGTTTATTTTTATGATAGTTGTTTTTACCGTATATAGTGCCACGTTGAGTGGTTAAAAAAAACAATAATGAATCTGATTGGAATAAAAATATCATATTTGTAAAACAATGGCCCCGATAATCCGCACACGGATAATCGGGAGTTTACTGTATAACTAAAAATTGTTATGACATCTTTCCACCTTACAAAAAATAAAGTATACATTTTTCAAAAGTTGTCCAATTTCTATTGAAAGTATATAACTTTTAAGGTTGTTTTATCACAGTTTGTTGTTCATAATTAGACATTGATTCAATGTACCTTATTTCATACATTTTGCAAATTGTGGTTTGGCAGAAGGTCAATAAATAATGACTGACTTTTAAATTTTTTTATTTTTATACAAACGATTAAAAAATAGACAGCACTTGTGAGCATAATATCTAAAAAATTAAACCCTTTAATAATAATAAAACCCTTTTATATCAAAGCCTGAGTATGTATGCACGTTTGGAAATGAACCAATTTGATTTACATTGTAAAAATGCATTCAAACTCAATTTCAAGTGAAATATCTGTAAATTCACTCTGTAATAACAGTAGCTTGAATTTAATATTGGGTGTTTCTGAATTTTGAAAAAAAAAACAGTTCCTTCAAGATAATAATGATTATAAATTAAATACCAACACAAATTGAGTACTACATATTAACCCTTTCCAGCCCAATGATCTGTTTTTGTATCATGAGTTATATCATCTTGAAACTAGCTCTATTCTGTCCAAAGATCTTGTTTTGTATCATGAGTTATATCATCTTGAAACTAGCTCTATTCTGTGCAAAGATCTGGTTTTGTATCACGAGTTATATCATCTTGAAACTAGCTCTATTTTGTCCAAAGATCTTGTTTTGTATCACGATTTATATCATCTTGAAACTAGCTCTATTCTGTCCAAATATCTGGTTTTGTATCACGATTTATATCATCTTGAAACTAGCTCTATTCTGTCCAAATATCTGGTTTTGAATCATTACCAATACCAAAGTTTTGTGTTGTTAAGTGGGCAGCATTACAAATTTGCCGGCAGATATTTTTTGTTTGTGTACAGCTGTTTGAGTTGACTGCATTTAAGGTTATGATGACACTTCATGAACTGACCAGAGTTTTTTTTCTCTAAAATAAGGTAAGTGAAACAGTTTATTATCAGTCAGTAGTGAGAAATACGGATTATTATGTAGTGTGAAGAAAGTCTCAATTAGTCAGGTTTTTATTCTCTAGAGTTTTTATCAAAGTGTGATGATACAAAAACGTATCATTGGTCCAAAGTACACAATTTTTGTGATTACAAATGTATTCATCATTTACATTATAAATATAAAAGAAAATTGGTTTTATATTATTCTAAGTGCATGGAATAGTGTGAAATATTATTTTAGAGTCTAATTAAGTTTGAATAAACTGATGTGACAATTTTTAAACACTTGTTTTCTATAACAATTAAAATATTACAGTAAATAATGGAAAGATGTTATTCAAAACCTACAGTGCACTCTAAAGGTTTATGCATGCATTTATACATTAATTTATAAATATTCTGATCAGGATTAGCTTTGTATGTTATACCTCCTCTGGGTTAGGATTTCTCGAGTTCTACTTTGACATATTATATAAAATTAAGAAATTGAATTAGTTTGTTATTTGTACATGTAATTGATTTGTGTAGGGCTAATTGTAATTCACGTACATTGTTTGATTTCAGATGTCTAATTTTCTAAGTGAGAGATTGCTGTTTTATTTGAAGGGGATTTATCAGATTTGGAAGGTCTATATGATAACGAAGAGAATCAGCTTGAAGAAGATGTAATAGCTCAGAGCACCATTGTCAATGAACCTGATGCAAGAGATGACGAAGTGGTAGATGAATCAATATAGATGTTCTTCGATCTGGAGGTAATATAAATAATAATATTCCTATTGATCAAAGTACTGCAACGAACATTCTTAAAGAAGGTCAAATAGATGGCAATGCCCATAATGACGAACTGACTGGAGGTAATAATATTTGAGCCCGTTTACAAATAAAAGAGAGCAGTTCTGCAGAGGATCAACAGAATTATTTACAAGCAAAGAAGACCAAACTTTGGTGGCGCTATGTTGTTATAGACCCATTTGATTCAAACTGCGATGTCATATTTCAAGAGCCACCACAAGAAATGTCAACTTATTAATATTTCAAACAGTTTATCACTGACAAAATATTTGAAAACCTTGTATTGCAATCGAACTTATATTGTACACAAAAGATCGGAAGTCCTTTCCAAACAAATGTTCATGAAATGGAACAATTTATTGGTATAAATATTATGTCTAGCATTATAAAAATGCCAAGCTACAAGATGTATTGGGCAGAGGCGACCCGATTTCACCCAATTTCAGACACAATGTCTTGTTCTCATTGTGTGTAAAAGTACTATTTACGGTTTGTTTTATAAACTATATGAGGTCACAATTGTATATTGTTGGTTGGTGTATCGTCGTCATTGCAAACAACGCATGGAACCCAAGTATATGAGTTTACTGAATTTCCTTTCAGAAATTGCACACAGCTTGCTGAAGGCTGGGAAATCTCTAAAAAGCAAAAGAGGACAACCATCAAATTCGCCACCTGGAGTTACAATAAACACCAAGAAAAGGAAGCGGTTTTCTACAGGAATTCTACAAGTGACATTCTGTTTGATGAGGTTGTACATTTTCCAGTTCCACAGCTAACACTGTAAGCTTCATATAAAAGTTTATTCACATATAATGTGCCAAAAGTGTAACAAAGTGCTATGTTTAAAAAAGAATAATAACGGTTTTCATGATTATCATGTAAAATAGTGTCTTATATTGTGTAAACTGTTGCACTTAATGGTGGATAAAATTACTTACAATAGTAATATATTAACTTCATAAAGTCAGTGCAAAGGAAAAACAATGGATAACATAAAATATCAAGAATATATATATATATATATATATATATATATATATATATATATATATATATATATATATATATATATATATATATATATATATATGTTTGTTATTGTCAATAAATTTTTAATCATAAATAAAAGAGAAAATTGGAGTGACTTGCTCAACTATTATCTACATTTCAACAAAACGCAATGACATATTCAAATTTTATGCTCTTTTTAAGAAACGGTACATTTTACACCTATAATGCCCAAAAATGTATCACATCAAATTTGGGAAAATGTATGGAAAATTTTGGTTTTATACTCTTATCTTAGTTAGATTCACAGTGATGTAAAAAAACAGTTAGTTTTTTTTAAAACTTAATTACTGTAGTGAGCTGGAAAGGGTTAAAACCATTTTTAAAAAGATACAAACATAATTAATTAAAATAAACTGATATTGGTAAAATTGCACAAAAACCTGAAATAATAATTTCTGTTAAGGGAAAGGTGTATTACACACAGCAAGAATTTCCAAGCGTGCATTGGATACCAAAAAATTATGTCTACAAAGAGCTACAATTATGTTTAACAATAGGAACAATTATTTTTACATACTACAAAACTAAATTTTGTAATTGTATACAAACATAAACATAATAAATGATAGATCTTAATATACTACTTACAAATAAACACACAAAAACTATAAACTACATAATAGCTGTAATACTTCCACGCAAAATAGTGAATAACAATAATTGAATAATGTTAGTTATCTCAATTATAATAAATCAAAATTGTTCATTAACACAACGAATCTTTGGCTTAAAACTTTTAAACGATCTAAACAAAATTTTATTTAAATCAACTAAATTTCAGAATTTACATTAAATTATGATTGGCGTAATTCATGAAGAAAAAAAAATTATTGTAGTCACTATTAGGTGGTTAAAGAATGTATTCACTAAGATAAAACCCTTTTTTTAAAGAAAAAGACAAAACATATTTTAAAAACTAAAAAAATTACATAAACAATACAAGTAACTTATTTAAAATAGTAGCAGAACAATTTCTTTTCAAGTTCACTTTTAAGTTATTTGTTTCATTACAGTTTACAATCACCAAACTACTGTAATGCATATTAATTTTATAGTACGTACAATTTTTCTTTTAAAACTTTGAATATAATTTTTTAAAAAATCTAATTCATGCACTATTATTGTAAAATGTAACATAAAAGGCCAATAATAATTTTGACATATAAATAAATTGATCTTGTTCATCGAGGAAAGTAATTAAAAGGTTTTCAAGGAAAATAATATACCCTGCCCCTGTTGAAATTACCAATTGTCACTTGTTCGCTCCACAAAGTTTACTTGTACTGTATCTAGAATAAAATAATAGCCTGTGCAAATAAAAGACAAGTGTGGCTACAAATGTTATACAGCCTCTAGAATATAAATCGCTTACTTAACCAGGAGAGTTGAGCCTCTGTTACAATATGAATACATTAGCTGCCAAAAACAGATTCAGTAATGGTAAAGTACAGTAAAAGAATGTATTTTTCAATTTCGGAATATAATTAAAACAATTTGTAACAAAACTTTGATACAACTACTCTAAAGATGTTTTATATTGTCTTCTTGAGATCTACGGCATCCTATGCATGTGAGGTGTGGGGTTCGATGGCGATGTCTCACCTGAAAAGACTGCAAACTCTACAATCTGCTGCAATCTGGTTATGCCTGGGGTGCACCAAAACCACCTCTATAGCAGCCATGGAGATTGAATTGGGAGTTGAACCTATTGGAATCTATATCGATAAAAAAATATGGACCAAATACTTGTCAATAAAGGCTATTATGCCAATCCACCCATTAAGTAACATGGTGTCATACTATTCCAACATAAAGCAGTCATTCAGCTATAAAATTAATCAACTGTCCACCAAAGTGCCTTGATTTGTCCCTGTGAAAATTCCGACTTGCTATATAGAGCCCCCAAGTAGATGGCCCGAGATAAACATTGCACTTAACCTGCCACATGAGGTGAGCAAGAAAGATCATGTAAAACTATTAAAAACAATAACATTAAACATGATTCAATCTCAATACAAAAGCCACATAAAAATATTCACAGATGGCTCGCTCGACCAGGAGAAGAACTTATCGGGGGCAGGCTACTATAATGGAGATTGTTTTTACATCCCAGCCAATTCCAATTCTAGCATGGATACTGAGCTTTTGGCTATAAGTGCAGCCCTAACTAGCTGTGTACATTTAAAGGGCAATTCAAAAATATGCATCCTATCGGATTCGAAAGCCGCCCTTCAGTCATTGTTAAGTAATTCTACAAGTTCATACTCGTTTTGAATATCAGAAATAAGAAAAACCATCCTAGAACTAGTGGACTGCGGGAAGGAATTAACTCTTCAATGGGTACCTGCTCATTGCGGAGTACCCGGAAACGGAAATGCTAACGAAATTGCGAAAATAGCCTCAACCACGGGACCTACAGATGAAGGCAAACACTCCCTGCTACATTGCAAAAGTGTAAGCAGGGAAGTTTTCCAAAAACTTTGGTGTGAAAATTGGGGAAAAGAGTCTACTGGTCGACACCTTTACCAGCTCCAACCAGAACCACCAGTCGAGGATAAATATAGGGAAGTAGCATGATCAACAGCATCTTTTGCTACCAGAGCAAGAACCGGCCATCTGATGAAACAGGAGTACCTATTTCGTTTTTATCTCACAGAGTCTCCGCTGTGTGCGCTCTGTAGTGTGGAGAGCGAAACAATTGAACACATCCTGCTTTACTGCCCTTACCCATTACCTACAAGAGACATTCTCAGACCAATTGTGACAAAGTGGCAAGATATTCTAGTCAAGAAGAACCTGTGGGCCATAGCATTATATATATATATATATATATATATATATATATATATATATATATATATATATATATATATATATATATCATGGACATTGGGCCATCGGCTACAGTTGAGCTGGACACCTGCACGAAGAAGTAAGTAACAAAACTTGCAATAAGTAATTGCCTAAATTCAAGCCCATCAGTTGAGCGTATTATTTTAAAATTTGAATTAAGAAATGGTACAGTCCCGGTGACAAGCAGTCCGTAAAGAGAGATTTTGCCTCCCGTTATTTCAAGTGTTCTAAACAATAACCGCATTACTGTCTTAATAATTTTATATCAATATTGTCAAATTAGTGTCTAAATACCTTCTCAAAAAATCTATTTCTCTTTAAATAATAACCAGTAGCTAATGAATTGCTTTAAATTTTCTATATCAGTTGTGAAATGAGGATAAATTCAAGAAAAATTTAACAAGTAATTCAGTTTTTGTTGAGTAATCACAATATTTAAAACTCAGCAAAATTAGTCAGAACCATTTTCTAATCAGATGGAAACTTGGCACGGCTTTACTGAAAACAGCAATGATCTGAACTAGAAAACAAGATCTTAGAGGGTGTGAACTAATTTTCAAAGCTGTTGGAAACAACAGTCCTTTAGTGTTGTATACAAAAAGTATTGGAACCCTGTGATGACAATTTATCATGGATATCGGCTATAATTGAAGCTGGACGCCTGCTGGAAGAATTAAGAAGCAAGTGTGTAGAAATATGGTAATAAAAATGGTAAGAGAAGTTAGTCCTTTCAGACCATGAATTTAGTTGGGACAATAAAGATTTAGCACCGGATGTTATATACTTGTTAATCAAGTACTTGAAAGCTTCACTAGAACCATTTTCAGTACTGTTTGACACGTTCATTGCCAATCACACGATATCATGTGATGTCAGTTCTTACCGGACGGCCGATCATGCGTTATCGCATGGCCGTTGCTATTCAAATTTTAAGTGATTTATTATAGCGGCCACAGTGAAATTGTGCGTAGTACTTATATTGATCACTAGGGAAGGGAGTTACCTTTTTGTAGTGGGGATGGCCACCAGCCATTTTGTTTTGTTCTTATCAGCCAGTGCACACAGTGGTAGCGTTTGGATAAGGTAACATCCTAATAATTTTGTTTATTTAGCATTTTGAAGTTCGGTTTTTATTAATTTGAGAGTTGATTATGATTTTTAATTATGAGTGACCAACCAGGATTCTCGAAAAGGCTCAGTGAAATGCCAGGTAGTCCAAAAAACATTTTTTTAAGTTACAGAGGTGGAAGAGTTATTACTAGATTCTGACCCACAAACAACACAGAAGACAAGAGGAAACCGAATTC
The DNA here is from genome assembly GCA_036971475.1 of Prosapia bicincta. Classification (NCBI taxonomy): domain Eukaryota; kingdom Metazoa; phylum Arthropoda; class Insecta; order Hemiptera; family Cercopidae; genus Prosapia; species Prosapia bicincta. The sequence goes on from JBAIZL010000010.1 coordinate 2,359,404, forward strand.
AACACAAGCTAACTAAAATTGAAAAAACCAAACCGCGATGTCTCAGCACCGGCAAAACAGTAAATGCAACTTATAGAAAAGATTGCAGAAATTGCTATAAAAATAAAAAGAGGATAAACACCACAACTGAGTGTAAAAACTGTCCAGATGAACACACCATTTTGTTCTGACTGTTTTTTTGAATTGCATGATTTCAATGCTAAATAGTTTTATATTTTGAAACCATTTTGAATGTATAAGGGAATTACAATCTAGAGTGAGTTTTTCAAATTTTGCCTGATTATAAATGTCAGCTAATAAAAGTCATTACAATTAATACGTTTAGCTTTTATTTGTAAACTAAGTACCTTTTTTGGCCAAATTCTATATCATGCGATATCACGTTTTTGGCCATATGAGCAAAAATCGCATTATGTATATATATTGTGTGTATATGTATGCTATATCATGTGGTGGATATTAGTGACTGTTATTCCTAAGTACATAATAATAAAAGTTTGTAAATATTATATTTTCTTATTTTGAACACTATATAACTAAATAAAAAAAAAATGGCTACCACACAAAATTCCAATTTTCAGCTTGGCAATGAACGTGTTAAAGAAACTCAAATTATGAAAATGGAATAAATTACACATCAGTCTTGATCCAACCAGATCTATCTCCCACCACTATGATTATTTACTCTACTAACATAACTGGTCTACAACAGCAGCTAAGGTGTAACTTAACTTATTTTTAATATTTACTTATATGTGAATAATTATGGAACATTAGCCTCCAAAACATCTCATTGATGTTGAAAAAAATAATTAAAATTACTTAGAATATAATATATAAAAAATTGAAGAATATGCTCACAAGTGGTTTAAGTATATATGAACAGCGTACAACATGATTATCCCCGTTTCCTGTAATACTGAAACAAAATTTTAAAAATAATTTTTATAAAGAAAAATAAGGCTTATTTTATATAATTGATATAATTGATTTTATATAATTTATATTCTAATTTTATTTGGATATTATAGTCAAATATTCTCTTCTAATGATTGTGGCTTTATTTTGTGTAAGATATATTTTATAATTTTCTAAGAACAAAATTTCCTACATTAATATTGCCAAGTATCAATAACACAAACAGAGTAGTATCCCATTAACTGGTAACAACACCTATTTACTACTATCAGATCAACTGATAATCTTCACATAGGAGAACAATAGGATGCAATAAAACAATTTTATCGCCTATGTAGACAATTGTATTAACCAAGGATTTTTTTTGTAACACACACTAAGCTGGACCAAACAGTGCAGCTGTGAATATATCAAGACTTTATCAGTAAAATCATTTATAAATAAGTAGCATTTTGCTACTCTTATTAGCTCCAGGCTTAACTTCCCAGTTCTTTGGTTTCATATCTGCCACAATTTTGAGACGGCTGTACTTTTATTAAACCTTAGTGCAGGTTAAACAGTACGAGGTGTGTTCAAAAAATACCCGGAATTTTCGTTTTTTGAAAAAAATATTTATTTATTCATATACATCGATATTGTCCCCTTCAAAGTAGTCCCCACTAGATATATGCACTTATGCCAGCGCTTTTTCCAATTTTCAAAACACCTCTGGAACTCGATCTTTGGGATAGCTTTAAGCTCTTTCAGCAATGCACTTTTAATGTCATCTATGCATGAGAAACGACGTCCCTTTAAGAGTTTTTTTTATTTTTGGAAAAAGGAAAAAGTCACAAGGGGCCATGTTTGGAGAATATGGAGGTTGGGGCATCATTACAGTGTTATTTTTTGCCAAAAAATCACAAACAAGCAACAATGTGTGATCTGGTGCATTATTGTGATGCAAAAGCCATGAATTGTTTTGCCACAAATCCGGACATTTTCTTCGCACTGCTTCACGCAAACAGTGTTGAACTTGTAGATAGTACACTTTATTGATTGTTTGACCTTGTGGCAAAAGTTCATGATGCACTATGCCATTAAAATCAAAGAACACAGTAAGCATAACCTTGACGTTCGACCGCACTTGCCGAGCCTTTTTCGGTCTTGGAGAGCCAGAATGCTTCCACTGGGACGATTGAGCCTTCGACATCTCATCCGTACACCCATGTTTTGTCGCCTGTTATAATACGTTTCATTAATTCTGCATCGTCGCTGACGATTCTGCTTTAGTGATTCCTGAGCAACTTCTATTCGCCGCTGTTTTTGTTCAAAATTCAACAATTTTGGGACAAATTTTGCTGCCACGCATTTCATACACAAAATGTTCGCAAAAATGTCATGACATGAGCCAATCGATATGCCAACATCATCAGCGACTTCTCTGATTGTGATTTGGGAATCAATCATAACCATTGATGCTTCCACTTTTTCCACGTTTTCATCGGTTGTTGATGTGTCATCGTCAACGTTTTTGCTGCCATCTTGGAAACGCTTATAACACTCGTAAATACTTGTTTTTTTTCATAGCAGACTCACCATAGGCTTTTGTTAACATTTCGCATACTTTGTTACACTTTATTTCATTTTTTACGCAAAACTTATTACAAATTCTTTGATCCATATTTTTTTACAATCGAAAATCGCCGAGCTCATGAAAACACGTCTAACCTTAGCGGCTGCTACAGATAAAGTAAACAATGAATACAGCTGAAAATTGTGTCATACTTCAGGGGCATGTATACCAACACAATAAAAAAAAGTTTGACAATCGGACTCTCCAAACGTGCGAGATTTAAAAATTCTGGGTATTTTTTGAACACACCTCGTATACCATTAAATCCGTGGTTGCCATGCTTTCTTAGAAAAAAAGTTAACAAAATATGAAAACACAATAATTAACAAACTGTGGCATATAGTATTCAGGAAGAAATACAATTAATGTCTAGGCTTATGCTAATAATGATGGAAATAATCTTCTAAGACAACCATCCTCCTTATACATCATATATCTAAGTGCTAAGAGATAGGATATCTTATTATGTATATATAAATTGCATATATATTCTTAATTGGCATAACTACATAAGAAATGTGACGAATATTTCATATCATTTTATGTTATATACAGGCTTACATTTCTTTCATGTATTCAGGAAATTTATAATCATAAACCAATGTACACTGCAGTCTTCAAGTAGAATAAAATCTAGAACTGATTAAGCATTAACTTTCGAGAGGGCGCATGGAGTTTAAAACGGGAGAGGTCGCTTGCGAAGATTTATTCCGCACAAATACCCTTTAAAATTTAAATGGTTTACGATTTTATATTTGGGTGACTTCACAATTAAATGCTATATAAATGCATTATAAATAATTTTAGACATCATTATTGTACAATTTTAAATTTTTAAACGTCATATTTCTAAAAATATTTTGAATTGGCAAAACGTGTAAGCAATGTATACTAGATCACTGTTTTCATTATGGGGGAGATGTAAATGGGTAATTTTTCTGTAATGAAGTAATTCAACGTCTAAACGTATAAAATATATTATCGCAATGATATGACATACATATAAGAATATGAAATTAATTTTAATATTTAGTGAAAATAAAAAATATTTGTATTAAAATATATAACCCTAAAAATTAGTGGATGAAAAAAATATTGGTTTTATAACACAACACGTTCTAGCAGAATCTTACAGTCTTTGTTGAAAAACCAATTCATAATTGTTCATTTCTAAGCATAAGTCACCACTAGTGTAGTATGAACATGACCTACTCTCATGAGAATATGTTTCTTTTTGCTGTTCTCTCTTGCCTTTCTGGTTCAGTATGCCACAGCATGTTTTGTTTTTTACTAAAAAAAGCTTCTCTTCTATTGCAAAACTGCACGGTAACCGCTTCCTGGCGAATGTTTAGAGCAGGGGTCCCCACTAGGAATACTTTGAGAGCCAAAAATTTTGCATACAATTTTCCTGAGGGCCGCAAGTACAAGAGGCACTAAATAACTGACAAACAATATGATTATAACATACGTTTATTACATTACCAACATAAATAAACTATTTTTCGCATAAAATTTTGAAAATTTTTTTTTTACTTAGTTAATTCTTTGATGTTGATGGGCGAAATCTTTCACAGCCCTCTAATATGGCATCTATGTTGGCAGGTTGGGAAGAAACTGAAATTCTTAAAATGTTCTCAACATTCTCACTTGTTGGCCTAGATCTGTACTTGTTTTTTACAAACTTCAGCTTACTGAATGTAGATTCACAGTCATAAGTAGATGAAAAAACACACAATATTTTCTGAGCACTTTCAAGTAAGTTAGGAAATCTGTCCTTTTCAACAACCCTCCAAAACTCATAGTGAGCTTTATTCTTCATCTTTTCTTCAAAAATACTTTTGAGTTCCGTATTGTTCTGGAGATAGATTAATTCATTTTTCAAATCCCTAGCTTTATATCCAAAAACAGAAAGATGAGCTACATTAGCTGGTTTCATTGCCCATGAATTTTCTACCAAGCGAAATGGTTCTTGATACTCCCTGAAGTCACTAAACCTCTGAGACATTTCTTCCTTCAGGTCTTTCCACAGTTTTAACTTCAGTAGTTTGAGTAATTAATTAAGTTTAGTAAAACAACGACAGATTTCAAAACACTCAGTAAATAAATATAATATTTATTTAAGTTATAAAATATTTTGACTTCATTCCTAACCGTCTAAGGGCCGCAAAAAATCGTCCCGAGGGCCGCATGCGGCCCGCGTAGTGAGGATGCCTGGTTTAGAGGGATTTTCTCTATAACTTTAAAATCTAACTTTTCAATAAATTAGTCATTTTCAAATTGACCTATTATGTCTTAATTTATTTCATTTAAAATTTCAATGACTTCATCGTCAGGTTCATCATCTGGCAAAAGAGACTCGTTTTCATCAGAATCATCAAAGAGCTGTCTAACAAATATTCCGATAGAAAGTATTTATTGATTTTCTTCTTTATCGACAACAAATAGCATTTTACGAATTTTCTCCTCTTCAAATGGAACAACAGTAAAATGTAAAACCTGGATACTAAAAAGACATTCAACACCAAAATAATAATAACAACCAAAACAGTAATAATTCAACTCCACAAAGTCTTTTGTAATGTATATAACTGCACGAGGAACTCCGCACAAATAACTTACACGAAAGGGCGCTTGCGAACAAAACCTACGCAATCTGGCCGTGATTGATTGACAAACATTAAATTCACACTAATGCTAGTTAGAAAAAAATTAACAAAAATAGGTTGCGCCGTTTCCTAGAATGCATGTTGTGGAGTAACGAGCTAGAAATTAACATCTGACAACTGAAAAGGTGTTTTCTCAACAAATAATGATACATGCGGAGAAAAAATCTGTATGCGCCCTCTCAAGGGTTAAATGTAGGGCTAACCACTTCTACTAAGAGGAATTTGTAATTTCTTATAGTAACTCAATGAAAACCATACAACAATCATGACTACTATCAAAACTCTTAGAAGTGTATCACAGGCAGCTCTTCGATTATACATGTTTTTTTTTTTCAAACACCTACATATATGAAAAGACATATCCAGCACTTGTTGGAAAAAAAATAAAGGAACAAAATTATTGTTGCCAATGACTCGAGTTGTGTCTTTACTAAAATACGACCTACGCATACTGGTGCAGTATGCACTAAAATACGAAATAGGCATGCTAGTGGAAGAAATTCAAGCCCATCCATCTCATTAACAGATTTGTCTTTTATCAGTTAAAATTTACCTTGCAAATATAAACTTGAAATGTTATATCATGTTTCTTGTGAAAGTATGTATAAATAAATAAATGTGTGTGTGTATAATATGTTTCTTTTTAATATGCACATACCATTCATTAAAAGTGTAAAGTGGAGGAGGCTTTCATTTCAAGAAGAGGGGGTGTGGTACCAAAAGGTTTGGGAACCCCTGTTTTAATGGAACAAAGAACTACTTAAAAACACTCTCAAAATCTACAGAAAACATACATAACACAAGACAAATCCCTCACTGCAACATACAACAAAATCAACACAAAATATCTAACATATTCCATGACTAGTAGATCCAATCTAGAAAAACGTCACATTAAGAAGGCCCTCCTTAAAATATTTATTTCAATTTGAAATAGTCTGATATGTTGGCTACAAGACATAAATGAGAATACGGTAAAAAAGAAATTTTTAATACATTCCCAAATGTATTACAAGCCATTCTTAAACATACCCTATAATTGCAAGCAATTAAAAATAAATTGCTCTCCCATAAGCCATGTCACATGTCTTTTCAAGGTGAAAAAATACAGAAGTAAGCATTTGTGATTATGCAAAAGATTCTTTTCTAACATATAAACATTACCTTTATTAACAAAACTTGAAAAATAAAATTACTTTATTTCTAAATAAAATAAAAGTATGAAACCCTCAATCTTTTAACTTACCGTATCATTCATACTGGATTTGTTGCTAAATGACATTTGTGAAGGTCCAGATTGTTGGAAATCTTGATTATTGTTTTGACGCAAGTCTGCTCTATTAAACAAATTTTGTTGATTCTCAACATTTTGACCCATGACTACTCCATCCATTGGGACATGATTCCCAACATTTTGATCCATGACCACTCCACTCACCGGGATATTTTGATTCGCATATACTTCATACAACAAATGTTGATTTAGTGCTAAAACATGATTAAAGTATTCACCAGAAACTATGGAGTAAATGAAATAAAAATATGAATAAGGTATAATCAAATGAATATATTTATTACTAATACAAATGATTTAACAAGTAACATGCCCCTAATATCACTATTACTATACTGTATATAAAATCATGTGGCACATTAAATAGCAAAGGGGACACAAAAGAAGAAATCTTTCGAGCCATTCCAAACAAACAAATCAATAGCCTGGGAAATCAAAAACATTATTTTAAAAAAAATATGCAAGTAGCGTTCTTTTCCATTATTTTGTAAAAAAAAGTATGTTGTTTGCGTACTGTTAGCATATTGTTAGCGGTTTGCTACGTTTTGTTACAGAATAGAATCTTATTTAAAAATAATTGTTTGATTAAAAATAGTTGTATTTTGTTTTAATTGAACAAAAACTTGTTTGTTATTAATAGAGTTAGCTGATAAAAACAAAGTACGTAGTTGAAAACAAATTTTTCTAAGAAATTTATGTATCAACCTACTAGAGCTACAAAAAGGGGACTTTAGACCTAGATAAATTAGATATGCCAAGTTTCCTTGAGTAAAAAATCCAATCAATATAAAATATCTAAAAGAATATATAATAGGGTAAAATGATTATTTTCTTGTCAAATTTAACTGAAATATCTATTCCTCTACCAAATTTTTTACTCAAATTAGTTTCCTCTTCTTTAGTTTACATCTTGCAAATGGAGTTCATTTACATAAAATAGTTAATGTATACATGAAATATTAGTCACTGTTGCAGATGAACTGTTAATTTCTTTGTTCTCAAACCTTCCCAAAGCAAATTATGAGAAGCTTAAATCTGATTTACTTAAGGCACATATTCTGACAATTGTAATGCATGAATCAACCTTTTAAAAAAAAGTTACCGCTAGAAGAATTAGTATAGCATTTGCTTTAAGATTAAAAAAATGATTTGGCTGGACCTTTAAAACTTAGAAACTTATTTTAACTTTATACACATTAACATTTAAAGACTTGTCTATACTATCACTAGTTTTAAATGAGGGCCACTGATTTGAGAGATGAGTCCCAGTATCAACTCTCGATGATCTGATAGGACACTTCTTCTGAAACCTCCTCACTAATTTTAGACATCTTTAAAGGTAAGTGTAAACTAGTAACTCAAGTTCAAGATGAAAACAAGTATTGTAAACTTCCACTAATCTGGTAGATATGGGGCTGGGATACTGCCGGATTACTGAAAAAACCAGATTACTGTAGGAGCCACTAAAACATACAATGTATATTGAAAAATATTTATGTATATCCCCCAAAAAATAAAGAAAACAGGGAAATTGTCCTGAAATGAGATAAAACGAGAATGAATGTACTAGTCTGTACTTTACAATAACAGGTTACCTTATCTTTAGTAGTAATAACAAAAATTTAAAAGTGTCCGTCTACAAGGCAACCTCATTGATAATTTGCACTTTATTAACGGTCACTGAACATAGCTACTGTAACATCAAACGGCTCAAAATCATTTGTATATCACGAGGTATACAAATAGAACCAAGCAGCGAGCAGCGTGAAGTCACTAAGATCAACATGCAGTGAAAAAATATACAAGTTATGTTTACATATTGATGTTTACATCTTCCATCCTTGAAGAAAACACCGGATTATTGGAGGGGCCTGGATAGGCGAAGGGTCGGATTATAGAGTTTACGATAATACTTATTTTGCTGGCAAGTTAGTAACACTTTTATTATACTGTATATTCCGATAAGCAAGTGTATTATATTCTACACTAGTTACAGTTTCTGAATTAAAATGGTCACTAAATAAAAAAGATTGTACTCACTGTCGAGTCTTTGCTAACTAGCTCATCTCGATATTCTGCGCCTTCCAATCCATCATATACACAAGACATTGATGATTACATCATACACCAACTCATATATTACATCTTTGTAATACTGTCATACAAAAGGTTCATCAAACTATCATGATTAGCAAAGTATATACCGGTACCATAAGTAAATCAGATTTAAGTATCTCTTCATTACTTTGGAAAAATATTTCAAAACCAAAAAAGTTTATTAGCAGAAAGAAAACTGGGAAGCAGAAGTTTTTTATTGTTGAAACTAAAGCAATAATGGGCAAACAGAAAGTGTATGCATACAACCCAATTTTATAAAACAGGATCACTACAATACTTTTTACCTCAAGTGACAATATGAATTTAGAAACTGTAACCACTGTAGATTATACCACAACCACTGATCGGCAAGAAAATATGTTTTGATTTGTTCAGTAGAATATTACCCTCGGTAGCATATCCACATTTTGGAAACGATTAGGATTGAATTCAAAATAAGTTTCCTAGATCCTAAAGGACTTGCCAATTTGCTTTTTTACCTTAAACTAAATACAGTAACCCTTTCCCAGTACCACATTTTACAAAACAATCAAACTACTATTACAACCAGACGAGTACATGCCGTAAGTAAATCAGATTTAAGCCTTTTACCACTTGCTTTGGAAAGATAATTCTGGTAATTCATAATTATTATTTCCCGTTTAAATCTAATTGTTTTGTGTACATACATTCTATTGCTATATGGAATCTAAATAACTGAAAGAAAATTAACTTATGTGAAAATATATTTAAAGCAAAAATTTTATCCAGGAGTAAGACGTTCCTTGTAAATTTGACAACAATAATAATAATTTGGATATCACATTTTTTTAGATATTTTTTTTTATACATACAGTAAACTCCCGATTATCGGTGGATTAGGGTGGCCCGGCAATGCAGGATAACGAATTCCCCGGATAATCCGCTATGAACAAAGAATACGCAAAACGATCGATAATCGATTATTATACCATAAGTTACACAAATAATGACCCCGGTTAATGCAATTCACAAATAATCTTCACAGGACAAAATAAATACAGAAAATAATTTAAAATGTCGATGTATTTGACGGATTATAACATGTACATTTATATGTCTAACTATTTACAATACGTACATAAGTATATGTCAAAAGTAAGTATGTATGTACATATGTAATTTCCTTTACATATAATACTTTCACTTTTTAACAAAAAACTCTGTCACTTTCGTCTGTTTTTCTTTGTGAGCATTGATTTAGCTTTAATGTGCGATCTAAGTTTCTTGAGAACCATTTTGTCGCACAGTGTCTACTTGTGTCACAAAGCCATAAAGATCGATAATGTATATGACAGACATGGATAATGCATATGCCACGTCCTAGACTATTTATAGCCGAGATTAGCTGACATTTGTTTACAATCTTATGATACACATTAGGTTTTTGGGCGTCCAAGCATTTTGTCATTGTCTCTTATATACAGTAGTCTGCTCGCCCCTTTTATTTCGTTGGCCCGCGTCGGGATGCTTCCCTTTCAATGTAAAAATTAGTATGTACATATTTACATATCTATTCCCTTCATCTTAACTTATATTAAGCCTTATATGTATTTACGTCGTAATTCACCGTTTGGAAATTGAAACACCTGAATCTGATTGGAATAAAAATTGGATATTTGTAATACAATGGCAGACCCCGGATAATCCGCCCACGGATAATCGGGAGTTTACTGTATATATAAATTGGTTTCTTACTTTAAAATTAATTAATGTGTTAAAAGTTAAATAACTTTCAGAATAAAAGAGAGTACAAAATGTCAAAATTATGAAACACCCTTTAAACTAAAGAAAACAAAATACAAAGGTTTGAGAAAAACATTAAATTTTAAAATTTAACTTTATGAAATATATTTAAATGATTTGAGAAAGTTGTAATAGTCATTATTTGAGGCATCACACCCTAATGTCATCTTTACATTTTCGCAATCCTTAATGTATAAAAAGATAAATTTTGTTTACTTGTATTCTTAAGAAAACGATTTATGTTAAAACCAGTATGGACACCTTGTTGGGATAGATAGCTTCAGTTTGAAGGTTGATTTATCCAGGTCAAATATAAACCAAATTCATCTTGAACAGTTTGACTCACAGAAATGAGGAAAAAATAATTTAAAAAATAAGCACGTTGTATATTAAATAGACTATTTAATGCTAGTGCGGAATTTTTGTTTTGTTAAAAGCCAAAATTTAAAATTCAATTCTTACATCTAAGGATGAAAAAAATTTAACCTTTTATCAGTGGTTCATATACTTTTACAGCTTAAAAATTTTAAAAATGTTTTTTTTATGATAAATTTGAAAGCCTTCAATCTGGGTGCATGTCAGGGTAGATACTGGTTTGATGATCGCAACAGTGTAAGAAATGTAAAAATTCAGCAGAGCTTGGGTTGTTCAACAGCACGAGTGATTAATGGGTTTCCAATTGTGAGGTGCGTGCAATTCATGAGGCAGCCATAAAGTTAGCTGCCATATCAGAATATTAGCCCTGAGTGCCTATTTCTCTTCTTTCTGCAAATTCGCAAATAGAGAGGAAAATAAAATAATTCCGTCGCAACTCTTACACTCTGGTCAAGGATGGTTCACTTAGCCGCACACTTCCCCACTCAGTTGGAATGGCTTTTGTTCCTGTATGCATATATTTCTAAGTATTCTAAGTAAACACTACATGGTTTTTTGCCAAGAAAATACAAACTAGTGTATTTCACTAGATAGCTTGATGTTTCTCTATTAAAATAACTGTATTTATTTTTATAAATGTTTCAAGAAGATACTAAAGATTTATTTGTACAATGGCAAAATTATATTACAAGGCCTTTTACTTTCTGACATACACTAAAATGCAGAAAAATAATTGTGATAATAAAATAATAGTGTGCAAAAATATAAATTCTGAGGTCCCCTTATCCAAAATATATGTATGAATGTATAGCTCTATGTGTCTGAATCCCGACCTACAACAAAAGCTACTGTTCCGATTTTCGGAACATTTATGTCCATAATGTTTAGAAGTGGAAAAGTGAGTTTGAAATATTAAAAAGTAAAAAAAAATAAATAAATGATAGTTAAACCAAAAACTACTAAAAACTAAAACTAAACTAAAATTTAAAAAAAATAATGATCTACATTTGAATATTCGGTGCGTTTATGTGCACGGGCCCCTTATAGATGGACGGAGAGTGGAATTTTAAATTTACCAAAGTTCTTTTTCATGCAAAATTAATAATCAAAGTATAACATTTTATGTTTTGTATTAATGTGAGAGAGTTTGTGTCAGCTACCTGGTACCGTTTATTTGTAATAACTCACCATGTTTTATAATTTTATGATAGGGATATTACATGAAAAAAATTACTACTGACACTCGGAGCTTGACTGGACGCTCTGGACTTCAGTGTACTGGATTGGAAAGAGGAAGGGGGCCGCCATCTTGGGTGGGGAAGCCTGCATCACTGGGCCTTTAGCCATGACATCTCTATTTGTATTAAGTGCTCAGTGATATTTTAACAGGTATATAGTAATGTAGTATAACAGAGAGGTTACATATAGAGAATTCTTTCTTACAGAATTGAATTTTAAGAATACATTTTTGTTTCTAACCTCATTAACATACGCAAAGGGAAAAATTTTTAAAGTTAATCGTAAAATATTGCCAAATAATTTTTAAAATTTTCTAGTAACTTATATTAGGAAATCTTACTATATACTTTCTGCCTAACCAAACCTAACTCTAATGTCAGCGACACGTTTATTTTTCTAGTGTTCATGAAGTCTTATAAACTGTTAAGATTTCTATTTGCATTTTACTAATCTTAATAATATACTAAAATAATTAAGATTCTGGTTATGTATCTTTAATGTAATTAATTGTAGTTTAAAACAAAAAACTATGTTTGTTAATACTTAACAGTATTGTACACTAAATAACTTTTTTTATTTTATACATTTTATGCAAAAATATGTTCTAAATAAATAGTGAGTGTTTTTAAGTGTTGTAGACCAAATAACGGTTAAAATTTAATACATAGTATAAACAAAATGTTTATTTATAGAATAGAACCCTATTCTATACCGTAATAAATAGAGAAACTTTACAACATACCTACATAATGTCTGATTATAATAGACTAACAATGAACTAGCCAAATGGGTTAGCAAGGCATAAACATGTTATAAGTTTAGATGCAATTTTGTACTTTGAATGAACACATGTTTAATCTAACTCGTTTAACGCAGCTGACTTATGTAAGAAATTTCATTGTTCAGTAAATATCAGGATTTTAGATGTAATCAATATAAGCAAAGAGAAATCTTACTGGTGATGTTTACAAACTTTGATTAAGAAAAATTAATAAAAATTAGTAGATATCCCAAAATATTTAAAATTTTGAAAAAAGACAAAATTAAATTCACTTTACAACACAAATTTTTATTAAATCGCAGGTTGTTGTATAAAAGAGGACACTTTGTAATACTACATTAGAATACAGGGTATTTATTTCTCATTCCCACGTAATCGATTGTATCAAAAAATTTGTTATTTATTTCACATTCCCACACAATTGATTTTAGCAAAACAATGTATACTGGGTGATGCAGAATATCATCAGGAATACAAAAAACATTATACAAACTCAGTAAAAATATAGTCTTAATGATGTTGGTTTTTTAAAATTTTTTCTATTTTTAAATTACTTGTTTTAATGTGTAGAACACGAATATCAACTTTTTTCCGCGGAAAACAAGGAAAGGTACTTTTTTCACATTTTAAATGTTAGTCTGTAATGGCATGTATAGTGTAAACGAGTCTTATTGTCGTTGTTAATTTTTTTTTTTAATTATTCATTTCAATGTGTAGAACACAAATATCAACATTTTTCCACAAAAAATACAAAAAGTTAATTTGTTTGCACATTTTTAATGTTAGTCTGTAATGGCATGTATAGCGTGAACCGGCTTGCAGTAGCTACAGCGCCTGCACTACCTCGAAGTCAAATTTTAAAACTTAACTTAAAATCTAATCTAAATATTCAACTTTTGGATATAATATTATACAACATTACTATATACCTACATTAAAATATAGGTAGTTGTTTATTTTAGCGACCACCTACGATATTTTAGAAAATACTCTAAAACCACAAAATAGGACGATATGCACAAGAACTTTTTTTTTATTGCTTGAGGAAAGTTACTTTTTTTCAATTTTAAGTAGGGTAAACAAATCAGTGCATATCATAAAGCTGTGCGCATCAGTCTCGGAGTGATACAGTGGCTTCACACATACCTTACATGTGTAGACATTTGAGAAACAATGTTTTACCCTAATTTTTATGGTTTTTGCATACGTATATTTGAATATACTTATAAAGTCTCCAAATAGGATAGATTTGGTTTTAAATTTATACATTACTTAAATGTATACCTATATTAAATATACCTAAATATATAACCTAAATGGTTAAATGTATAAAATTAGAACCAAATCTATACTGACTGGATACTGCATGGGTATGTGGTGCTGCAATGGGTATGTGGGCTAGTTAACATTGATGTTTTTCCTTGTTAAATTCGTAATTTTTTGGGAGTAAACAGCAAGTGTGGTCATTTTGCGAGTTACTAATTCATAATAATTATGCCAAAAGCATAACAATGGGTGAAAATGTTTTTTTTTTCTTGAAGCCACAAGCAAAGTATATATGTAGAGTTAGCGTGACGTCACGAAACAATTTGTATCACTCTGCGCTCATTCACAACTTATGCCCCCGCTCTGAATTTTTTACCCTACTTTAAATTGAAAAAAAAGTAACTTTCTTCAGTAAAAATAAAAACTCTTGTGATTATCGTTCTATTTGGTGGTTTTGAACAATTTTCCAAAATATCGTACGTGGCCGCTAAAATTAACAACTATGAAAATATACCTACAAAGTATCCAGTCAGGATAAATTTGGTTATAATTTTACACAACATTACTATTTACCAGAATTACAGTCATTACAACATTACTATGAAGTATTAAGTCAGGATAGATATTTACTAAAATGACAACCAAATATATCCTGACCGGATACTTCTTAGGTATACTTTAATACAGATAGATAGTAATGTTGAATCACTAAACACTTGTAAATATTTACAAGTGTTTAGTGAAAACTAGTAGCTCATATGAAGTTGGAATCAACAAATATAATGTTGAATAAAATTATAACCAAATCTATCCTGACAGGATACTTAGTAGGTATATTTTAATATAGGTATAAAGTAATGTTGTATACAATTACAACCAAATCTCTAACGTACTGCAGTGTGCTGTAGCTACTGCGCGCCTAGTTCACGCTATAGGCGTATATGCCATTACATACTAACATATAAAATGTGAAAAAAGTAACTTAACATATTTTCCAACGAAAAAAAGTTGATATTCGTGTTCTACTCATTAAAGCAAGTAATTATTTTTAAAATAATTTTAAAAAACGAACGTCATTAACAATTAACCCCCTAACAATTAAAAATAGCAATTCCTCCCCCATTGCATGGCACACCAACAATGTTATGAATTCAACGTTTTGGCTTTATATTTTAAAAATGTAGTAAACTCTCAAATGTAACTCTTTCTTCAAAATGTAGTTTAATTTGCTTGCAACTCTCAAAAATTACAAATTTTGAAAAAAAATCTACTCTAACACTTCTACGTAACACATCGTTTTTAAACCACAAAGTTGGAAATAAAAGGTATCAATATAGCTGTAGAACATTTTTATGAATGTTTTTATACACAAGTATAATTAGTTTCTTAATGTAAATAATTACCCATCCCCAATACTCACAATTACCAAAATGCCACTACAGATATTCTTTAGACACAGTGAAAATATAAAATAGCTCAACGGAAATGCCCGAAAATTTTATAATGTTCAAAGAAAAGCCAAAATTAAGTCAAAATAAAAACTCAAGTCGGTTTTTATATAAAAACAGAGCACTATGTTATATTACACCAGAGTATAGCTGCTAAAATTTTTTTAGGAAGTGATTACTAATGCAGGAGGTAAACAGTATTAAAAGTGAAACCCAACCTCCTTGTTCCATGAGGTGATTCCAAAATGGGTAAAAATATAGTCTTAATACAATTGATATTTTAAAATTTTTAATTATTCTTTTTAATGTGAAGAACACGAATATCAACTTTTTCCGCGGAAAATAAGAAAAGTTAATTTTTTTGCACATTTTTAATATAGTGTCAACCGGCCGCACAGTAGCTACAGCGCACTGCACTACGTCAATTTATTTTTATACTAAACTTACAATATAAATATTTAACTTTTGGTTATAATTTTAAACAAAATTACTATTTACCTACATTAAAATATACCTATGAAGTATCCAGTCAGGATAGACTTGCTTATATTTCTATTCAACATTACTATCTACCTATATAAAAATATACCTACGAAGTATCCAGTCAGGATTGATTTGGTTTTAATTTTATACAACATTACTATATACATATGAGGTATCCAGTCAGGATAGATTTGGTTGAAATTTTCTGTATCGGCAATAAGCCTGGTAATTGTTTAGTTTGCTAAACCGGGCCTATATTTTCATGAAACATTCAGAAACATGTAAAAAGCCTATTTTCATTGAAATTATTTTTTTCTGTGCCTAGAAACATTATTTTTTCTTAAATTAAGGTTCGGTAAAAGTTTTTCAGCGTGGATGTAGCAGTTGTAAATAGCCTGCATACCTCGCGGAGGGATACATGACATCACACATGTACTAACCGTTACACTTGGATAATGTGTAGCATTACGTTTTGGCATAATTTTAATGTATTTAACAAAATGAAAGTATAAAATATAAAGTATCCAGTCAGGATAGATTTGGTTCTAATTGTATAAATGTAACCATTTAGGTAATGTATAAAATTAAAACCAAATCTAACCTGACTGGACACTTTTTAGGTATATTTTAATATAGGTATATAGTAATGTATAAATTTAAAACCAAATCTATCGTAACTGTAGACTTTATAAGTATATTTAAATATGTGTATAAAAATTAAGCCAAAACGTTTCTCAAATATCTACACACATAAGGTTGCGTGACGTACTGGGGCCGATGCGTGCAACCTTATGCGCAGCACTGTGACATAAAAAACATTTGTATCACTCCGCGCCCATTCACAACTTCTACATTCGCACTGAAAATTTTACCCAACTTTAATTTGAGAAAAAATAATGTCAATGAAAATAGCCTTTTTACATGTTTCTGAATGTTTCATGAAAATATAGGCCCGGTTTAGCAAACTAAATAATTATCATTAGTCTAAATATTTACCAAAATTACAACCAAATCTATCCTGATTAGATACTTTGTAGGTATACCTTAATATAGGTAAATAGTAACGTTGAAAAAAAAGTTGATACTCGTGTTCTACACATTAGAACAAGTAATTAAAAAAAATAAATTGGTAATTATTTTCCGTGCCCACGTGTACAATTTTAAAGAAATTATACCTGCTGACACAGAAGTCATCAGTAATATGAAAAAAAATAAGCAAAACTCTCGCCTAGGGAAATAAATACCATTTTCTCAAATTAAAGTCAGGTAAAAAATTTAGTGCGTAGTAGTGAGAGGTATTATGTTCCCATATCAACAGCGTGCCGTACTACGTATACATATATTTAAATATAGCTATAAAGTCTCCACTTAAAATCTAAATATTTAACTTTTGGTTATAATTTTAAATTACTATTTGCCTACATTAAAATATACCTATGAAGTATCCGATCAGGATAGATTTGGTTGTAATTTTATAAATTACTATATACTTATATTAAATTATACCTGTAATTGTTCAGTCAGGATAGATTTGGTTGTTATTTTATATATTACATTACCTAATTAGATGTCTACTTCCGCTGAGTAATACTTTTTGCCAGGTGACATCATGTGATTTCTATTCTAGCCTTACATGTGTGCATTTGGTTAAATGTATAAAATTATAACCAAATCTATTCTGACTGGATACTTCCTAGGTATATAAAATTAACTTTCCGTGGCAATAACAAAAAATAATTACCAATATAGCTTCAGAACATGTTTTCGATTCCTTTTATAGGCATTGTAATGAGGGTGGGCAATGTGCATTTTTACCACCACTATTAGCCCACATATGGAGGAATTAGGAGTTGTAATAATTATTTTCCTATCACTCATGACTTTCTGAGTCCCACGGTATAATTGTTTTTGCTAAAATCATGCACGTGGGCACGGTAAATAAATACCAAAATTTTTTTTAAACCAACATCTTTAAGACTAAATTTTTACCCCAAAATGTATTGTATACTAGAATGAAAAGCACTTACTACTAGTTTGTAGTGTGGTTAAATTTATTCTAAAGGGTTACCTTATACCTAAATTTTTAGGCACTGCCGCCAAATTTTATTATTTTTCCCGTATTATAGAAGAACTGAATAATATTGTTATATTAGATTTGTGACTTTCCTACTGCTGTTGTATTCTTTTAAAGTTTATACATAAAAAAGAATTACAATTCTTCCTAAAAATTTAATACAAAAGAATATTTATATTACCCTGCTGCCTCATTGTTGCCTCTTCTTCCTCACTAGGCTTACAAGTACATACACCAGCAAGGGCTTTTCTTTCAGGACCTTCATCAGAAAAAGGACACTGTCGTTTAGCCATTGTTATTATTACTTATAACTTCGACTATTGCCAAATTTGGGTCAAAGACAAATTAGATTTAAAGAACTATTACAGGTGTATAACTCGTATTTCCGACAAAAGATTTTGACAAAGAGAATATATCTAACCAAACACTATGAACGCCTGAGTAGATCTAAGATCTAAGGAATGCTACCCAAAGCCGGGACGCTTCGACCATCGCCGTTGGGGAAAGTAAACTATCGATTACGCTTTTATTGTTTATCGATAAAATCTATTATTATCGACAGGTTACATTTTTTGATTAATTCATTATAGTATAGATATAGTAAACTCTTAAAGAGTGGGGGAACAGTCCTTATTTCATTTTCTACATAGAAAACAACTTATTATTTTTTTCAATAAAAAAAGTTAGTGGTTTTTAGCATTACTTCGAAATATTCAGAGATCTGCTAAACATTTTATAATGTTTTTACTGAATCAACAAATGTGAATAATGTTCTTAATTTTAATTTGTTATCTGATGTATTGCAAATTTATAGCACATTTTCATATGATTTTCATCATCATGAACTATGAGAAGAAGTGCATGCATACTGTTTTCCTGTCTTTTAGCTAAATTACTAATTTCTGTTTCTTTTACTTTGTCAGACATACTGAAGAAAACTAGTTGACCACTGTTAGTACTGTAATGAGAATCATTGACAGATCTAACGTCTTTTAGAGGATTAGAGCATATGTAATCAGTGCCGGCGGTAAGCGATGGGGCTTATAGGTTACCAAATTAGTATAGTTTTCTAGTACAAAAATAGCAATGGTTTTCTTTAGGGGCAGTGTGCAGACCTGTCGATTTAAGCGTGTTGGTAACCGATATGTCAGCACGATTTGAGGTTACTATGTTGATTCCATTTCCGCTTCATTTTTTTCAATTTTAATGGAGTAGTTGGGGGTCGGGCTCCCCGTCTGGCGGCCTTATAGCAGCTACTGTATGTAGTATGCAGTATCATACAGTAATACATTTATCTCAAAATGATACGTTTTCAACATTTTACACTTTTGGTATAAAATTACCAAAAAACCACTATTTACTGATATTTTTCATCAGACGCGTTTCAAACTAGGTCAGTGCATTGTTCAATGTTGTGCGTCACTGTTACGACTGTTGCTCAGGTTTATTGTATTGGGGTGAGTTTGTGGTGTATTTTTGTTCATAGAGTAGTTGTTAACTATGTGTTGAAATATAGTATTTGATTGTTAGTGTGTTTTGTCGTTTAGAATGTGTTGTGGATAGTTTTTGTGGTGTTTCTATATCTCATAGTTTCTGTTTTGTTTAGTTTATTGGTTTATTTTATGTAGTGTAGGATTTTTAGATTAATGTTTATATTGGTGTGTGTATGTGTAGTATGTTTTGTGTGCATGGCGAAATTTGATTTGGTTTGTCTTATTTTGTTTTTGTTTTTTGTAACTTATGGTAAAGTTTGCATGCACTCTTGTATACTCCTTCCCTGACGTGTTTTTGTACTGTGTTTAAGTATTTTAGTTGTGTCGGATGTTTTAAATGCTACTTATATTTTAAGTTTGTGGAACAAGAGAGCTATTTTTTTTTTAAAATCAATGATTACATAATAAGTAATAATATAGTACAACTACATACAGATCCAACAGAGAAATATCACAGAACCATCAAACAACTAATTAATACATCTAAATACATTATCAACAAAAACAAAAAATACCACCTAAAACAAATCTACCCTAAAGCACATACCCTCTGCACTCTTCCCAAAATTCACAAACCCAATGTCCCCATCCGAGCCATCATCAACTGCCAGAATGCCCCTGCACATAAACTAGCAAAATACATGGACAAAATAATCAGACAATCCATAAACTTGAACACAGAAACTCACATAAAAAACCTCATAAATAAAATAAAAGACATAAACATACCACACAATTCAACTCTACTATCACTCGACATAACAAATATGTACATCAACATACCCATACCTTAAACGCTCAACATTCTAGAAACCCAATTAATATAGAACAACATACCTAAACCCCACGTTACCGAAATCATAAACATCCTCCAAACCATCACCAAACAAAACTATTTCACCCACAACTCAAACTTCTATTCACAACCTGATGGCCTACCCATGGGAAGTCCTATCAGTAGTGTCCTAAGTGAACATTTTCTACAACACAGAAAATACCAAGATACTCACAAACAATACACATGTGCACAAAATCATTTACTGGCACAGATAAATTGATGATATCATAACACTATACAGAGGCAACTCCTGTCAATGCGAAAAACTCCTCACTTACACTAATAAAATACACCCAAAACTCCACATCACTTCAGAAATTGAAACCAACTGATCCCTTAACTTCCGCGACCTAACCATAACAAAAAGCCATACACAAAAACACAGCTTCAACATTTACAGGAAACCCATAACGACGAACACACTTATCCACAACTCCTCAAACCACCCAATCCAACACAAACACGCTGCCTTCAGATCCATGCTTTATAGACTTAAAGAAGTCCTATGGCCACAGAAAAGATAAACAAAGAACTAGACACAATTAAATATTTAGCATACACAAATGGATACAACACTACAATAATAGACAAACTATGGTACAAAATACAAAAAAAAAAAACACTAAAATTAACACTACAGACAGGAAAACAAATACATCACATTACCATATATAAACAAAACAACAAACAAAATGGCCTGCAAATTTCAAAAAATAGGACACAAAATAGCATACAAAACTAATAACAAGTTACAATACAAAATACAACACGACACCAACAACAAAGATAAAGTACAAGCACCAGGCATATACAAACGGAACTGCGATGAATGTAACAAATTCTATATTGAACAAACAGGTCACAGCTTTAAACAAAGAGCCGAGGAACATAAACAGAACACCAACTGAACATTTAAAAATTTTCTTTACTAATGCAAACAGTTAAGAAATTATAAAACAAAAGAATTGTTAACAGATGGAAATAACAATATTTTATTCTGAAAAAAAGTTAAATTAAAAAAAAAAAATTGTCAGGTGAATCTTGTATGAGTGCTGGATAAAATGTAGAAAGAGGAATGAAATTTTAAATTGTATTTGATGATAAAAGAGTAATGTATTAAATGTAAGTACACTATTTTTAAATATTTTACAAAAAATTAAATAATAATAGAAGTTGTTTGACGTAATAATCTTGAATTCACTGATTAAACTAATTTTAAAAATACTTAACTAAGTGAATACGTAATTGCTTACTTGCTGACGCGATTAAAAACATTAGTAAAAGGAATGAATGTTTTGAAACGCGTCAGCAAGTAACCAATTACGTATTCACGTAGTCAAGTATTTTTAAAATTAGAGTGATTAATAATACATTTCTTGATAATGAATAGTCTATGTGTCAACTTGAATGTGAAAATGTAATGACGTTCAAGAAAAACAATTGTAGTTATTAGTACAAGAAAGATATAGTACTGCATTTTAGTAGTTAGAAATATTAGGTAATGAAAAGCTATGTTAATAAATTAATAGTTATAAAAGTTATGGTTTTATACCATTACTTTAGTATGTATATAAAGTTATGGTTAGTTGAATTATGAAAGTAAACAAATAGATATTGAAAAATAATATCAAAAAGTTATTAAAGTAATTGGAAGAATTGAATTACAGAAAATTTAATTACATTTTGAAACATGGATTCAATAAAGTAGTTACAAATTAGTTTTTATTATAACATGTAATCAAATGAAAATTTTTAAGAGGAATTAGAAAAAGTACCATGAGTTGTTTGAAAAACAGAAAGATAATAAAATATGCACGTTTTATGAATGTGCCATTTTTTTGAAAGTTAGAAGTGATGTGATCAAAGAGTGATCTGTGCCGTGTTTGTTCATTTAAGATGTCATTTTTATGTGTGTTGCTATGTCTATATATTTCAAACTTTTCTAGTGTGTTTAATTTATGGCCTTTGTTGCATGTGTGGAGGATGCTCATGTTATTTTCCATACTTTTGCATAAATGTTTAGTGTCCATGAAGTGATTTGCGAAGGTGGATTCAATAGTAGTGTGCAGTGCCCTTTTGTGTTCTTTATATACCGAGGAAACATAAGACAATGCCAACAACTCCAAACACATATAAATAAAATACACACAAATATCCAGTTCACTGCAGAATTTGTAAACAACAAAACATTTAATTTCTTAGACATCACCATAACAAAAAATCAAAACAAAAATGAATTCAACATATACCACAAGCCTACCATGACAGACACATTGATACACAATTCATCGAATCACCCAATACAACATAAACACGCAGCATTCAAACATTTACTACACAGACTAAATAAAATACTTATGTCCACAACTAACTACACAGAGGAACTAAACACAATCAAATATTTAGCTCACAAAAATGGATGTGACAATTATTTAATAGACAAACTCCACAGGAAAATACTCAACAAGAACAGTAACAACAAAAACACGAACACAGACAAATTCATCACCCTCACATCTATAAACAAACTCACAAATAAGATAGCACACCAATTCCAAAAAGCAGGATACAATGTAGCTTACAGAACAACAAATACAAGCCAAACAGCTATCAGACACATCATTAATAACAATACCAACACATACAATAACCCAGGAGTATACAAACTAAAATGCAGCAACTGCAATAAGTTCTATATTGGACAAACAGGCAGATCTTTCGCCGAAAGATATAAATAACACAAAAGGGCACTGCACACTACTATTGAATCCAACTTCGCAAATCACCTCATGGACACTAAACACTCATGCACAAGTATGGAAAATAACATGAGCATCCTCCACACATGCAATAAAGGCCATAAATTAAACACAGTTTGAAATATATAGACATAGTAACACACATAAAAATGACATCTTAAATGAACAAACACGGCACAGATCACACATACTTTTCGATCACATTACTTTTAACTTTCAAAAAAATGGTACCGACGAAGCACAACAGCAGCATTCCTAGCGGCAAAAATACGAGGCTGAAGAAGTCGTAAGACGAAAACGTTTCCTCCGTTGTGTAAGTTCACAATTACCAACTTTTAGTTAACAAATGTCTGGTCGCAAGTATTAGCAAAAGTGTAATTTGTAATTTACAACCAGCTCGTCATGAACAGCAACAAGATTTCTATACTTCACTTTCCTTCCAATACATTCACTTTTTCTTATTATGCAACACTCTTCTGATTCGAAGAGCAACATGCTCCTCGAGCAATCTACTGAGATTGGTAATGGGCGATGGTATCCCCGTGGTTTTATTGTATCCAGACATTCCTTGAATTACTTCCAGAACAATTCTCTGTATCTGGAATCTTAATAGGTTTCTATAATATTTTGTTTGTTTTAACGTAATTACAAGCTAGCTATAGCGTCTTTGAATTTAAATGTTTATTATGACACATTTAAAAATATAGAGTGTTACAATATGCAGGTAACCATTGGAGCACAACATAGAGATGGAGTCAATCAATACTAAAATTATTTTCGAGGGTGTTGTTTGTGGAGCAGGCTATTCTACAACACTACAGTAATACCCCGTTCTTACACGATAAGTGGGACCAACCAACAACCGTGTAAGTCGAACCAGCGCAAGTCAGGGTATAATTTTACATACAATTACATAGGAATCATGTTTAATTGGGACCAAAGACTAAATAAAATAATAATTTAAAAGAAAATTGTGTGTGTATTTAAATTTTAAATGCATAATACAAAAAAAATCATATTATACACATATCTATATTGCAAAGAATTTAGTTAAAAAAGTTATTTTGGAGGCTTCATAAAATCTAGTAAATTCGTTTGGAGAAATGAAGATTTTTTTCTTCTCATGCAGAATTTCCTCGTACCTTGCTATTTTTTTTTGTGGCAGAAATAGGCTCATCATTGAAGGCTATGTTTTCTATACTTTGTAAGCCTCGCTCAATTAAACTAAGGCATTTTATCGAGTTTCGAACCGTCATTTTATTTTCTACGCCATTTGGGTCTAAATAATCTGCGTTTTTAAGGTCTTGCTCTTGCGCACGTATTTCTATAAGTTCAATTAATTGTCAGCTTCTGGTTCTTGAAAGACATCATTATCATCTTCTAAATTGAGTTGTCTGGCAAAACTGACACCTTCTTCAATCACATCAGCAATTTCATCGGACGCTGGCACTAATTCCGCTTGAGTTTCAGTGGCAAAAATTTGACACACCTTTTTCCAAACACCATTCAGAGTTTTTTGTGAAATATCATTCCAAAATTGTACAATGATTCTCAAAGCATCTAAAACATTGAATTGTTTCCAAAAATCTTCAATCGAGAGCTCGTTCTGTCTCATACAGATGCGCAAATGATCTTCGTGTGTAATAAGCTCTAAATATTTTGATGACTCCCTGATCCCTTGGTTGAAGCAAACTAGTGGTGTTTGGTGGCAAAATGTCACTTTCATGCATGTGTCGAAACTAGTTAAAGTAGCAGGAGGATGATCAGGTGCATTGTCAATTAATAGGTATTACTTTAAAAGGAATTTGTTTAGACCGACAATACCGTTCGACTTGAGGTATGAAATGATGACCAAACCAGTCCTCAAAAATAGAAGCTCTCACTCAAGCCTTATGATTCGACTTCTAAAATCATGGTCAAGATATCTTTAGAAATATGTTTTAATGCCCTTGGATTTTCTGAGTGATAAACTATGAGATGTTGCATCTTACGGCCACCAGCTGTATTTGCGCCAACCATCACTGTCAATCGGTCTTTGGCGGCCTTTAAACTTGGAAATATTTTCTCTGTATGCACTATAAAAGTTCTTTTAGGCATTTTCATCCAGAACAAGCCAGTTTCTGTGTAACTCGGACAGCATGGTTTAAAACTGCGTAACTTGGGAATCGTGTAAGTCGAGGTATTACTGTATTTACAAAAAAGTGTTGGTTAGTTTATGAGTTTTGAGTGATCTATATAGTATTGTCAAGTATTTTATAGGTTTGTCAGGTTGGGTTATTGAGTTACTTTTTCTGGTCTTTTAAAACTGTGTTGTATTTGTGCTGTATGTTTTACGGTGTTTAATTATTGTTTGTGTAAGGGCATTTTTAAAAGGTGATATATGATTGTGTAAACAGCTAGTTTTGTTAGTGTGGGTCGGTTTGAAAAATTGTGAATGGTAGTATTGGTACATGTTAAATTCAAGTATTTGTTTCTATGCACAATTGTAAGGTTCAAGAAATTACTTGAGATATGTTCTGAGACTCGAGTTACAGTCTGCTTTGACAATGGGACACATCTTCCAAAACCGGCAGTCCTCAACAATCATAAAAGTAAATGCTACTATAGGCTAGTGTAACAAGTTCACATGAAACTGGAATCAATTAATATTAACTTGTTTGTTGAGGGCATTGTGTGTGGAGCAGGCTGTTCTGTAATTATATTTATAAAAAGTGTTAGTTAGTTTATGAGTGATCTGTATGGTATTGTCAAGTATTTTATTAGTTTACCTTATAGTGTGCTTGGAGTTGGGTTGAGATTATTTTTCTGGTGGTTTTATAGTTGTGTCGCATCCATTGCTTTGTGCTATATGTTTTATGGTGTTTAATTCTTGTTTGTCTAACGGTGTTTTTAATAGGTGATATATAATGTGTAAACAGCTAGTTCATGTTGGTGTGGGTGGTTTGAAAAGTTGTGAATGGTAGGTATTGGTAGATTTTGCTATATGTTGAATTAATGTATTTGTTAGTACGCATAATTGTAAGGTCCAAGAAATTAAGGAATTTTGTTCCGTTTTGATGGTGTATGGAATAAAGATGTTTTAAAAATATGCGTGTTCGGTATATAATATTTTAAGTGTAAAAACTAGTAGCTCAAGTGAAGATGGAATCAAATAATACAATAACCTACTGTGTAACATTCAGATATCTACCAAATAAATTAAATTTGTAAGAAATATTTCTCAAAATGTCATGGCAAGGTACAAGCCTGTAGAACCAGTTTATCAATAATCCTCAAACATGATACAATTTTAAATCTGCGTTGTGATATTGTGGCTTATTACACTGAAGATTCAAAATCAATAAACCTTAATACATATAAATTTCAGTAACAATTTTTGTTTAATCCTTTTCTGGTATCTTTTTTGTATCTTTGTTTTTGACCAATGATTTGTTATTGGTGATTAATAATGATATTTATTTCATTATCTATAAGTAAAAACCATAATTCTAATGATTATATTTTGGCTCATTTTGATGCTCTCAAACTTGATCTTTTGCTCCAGGAAGATACAGTAGATTTATTGTTATCAGCGTTCTTCTCCTCTCTAGTAATTAGAGACACAATCTAGATATATAATTTTACCCCTAATTATCATCAACATTCTTTACTCTTATTAGTGATAGCAGTGTTCAATAGCAGGACCTAAAATCTGAGACACGTCTTCAGATTTTGGTATTGTAATGTCTGTTATCAGTTAAACTGTTCTGACTGCACCATCACACGTCATTCCAAATAAGCTAATAATACAAAGAAAAATAGTTATTTCAGTATACTTTATTTAAAACAAAAGATTTCATTAAGAACCATAGTAAAATTTTTATAAAAAAATAAATTACCATATTCACGCGTCTATAACGCGCACCAGTATTTAATCACAATATTTTTGGGAAAATATGAAGAGTAAGCTAATAATTTGTTCTTACCAAAATTTTTTATTGAAACATTCAAACACAAACAGTTAAGAAACTTACAATAGAATTCAAAACCTAATATATCTAAATTTTGTTTTTTTTTAATATGCACAATTTTTTGCTCATCCTCCCTTCTTTCTGAAGATCGTAGAATATCTTAATTCTCATGAGAATCTACATTAGTACTGTTATTCCAGAGCAACCAGTCCTCTGTACTATCCATTGCATTAGAA
This sequence comes from Prosapia bicincta, assembly GCA_036971475.1. Classification (NCBI taxonomy): domain Eukaryota; kingdom Metazoa; phylum Arthropoda; class Insecta; order Hemiptera; family Cercopidae; genus Prosapia; species Prosapia bicincta. The sequence continues at coordinate 2,386,718 of JBAIZL010000010.1, forward strand.
ATTCTACATTTTTTTAAAGCTCTTCACGACTGATATTTGACTGTATTCCAAGTTTTAAGAATCCATTCCAAAATAAGTGAAAGGGAAAGTCTTCTCATTTTCCTAGATAGGGTATATGAATGTTCATCATCACACATCCATTGGGTGTACACTTGTCTAAAACTGCCTTTGAATGATTTATTAACTAACTTGTCTAGAGGCTGAAGTATGGATGTTAACTGGAGTTACTGCCGAACCAGTTTTCATATCTGCCAGCTTTTCCTTTACGGTTTCAATCAAATGCACTTTGAAACTATCCAGGTATAAGACATTTATTTTAACAAAGCACATGGTCTTTGATTCCACACTGTTTTGATCCAGTCTAACTAAATTGTAGCAGGTAATGTTCCCATCCAGTAAGGCAAACCCCATACTTCTTGTTTTTGTCATTAAAATAATGCCTATTCATGTATAACGCGCAGTCTTATTTTGTAAAAGGAAATTAAAGGAAAAATAAGCGTGTTATGTTATATAATAAGCGTAAATACGGTATTTGCTTAGTCACAGTTATGATTCATATTACGAATCATTTGTTTTTATTTATTATTCCATTCGCTTACAATTTTTTTTTACATCAACTTAGCCATAAAAACTAATTTTTTAGACAATTTTTAAATGCTTTTGTTGATTACTTCTTTTCAGTTCATATTTATGTTTCTCATGGAACCTATTGTTATTTTGTTTATTCAGAATTACTTTCGAAATATATACTAATATCGATAGTAACTTTTCTTTTATAATTTAATAATATGTAAAAAACTAAAATTTTTCAATGAAAAATATTAAATTTTATTTATTTCAATTATCCTAAAATAAAAACATAAATCACATTTGAAAATACTCCAAAATATTCTTCATAGTGCAAAGAATATGTTTCAATTTCATAAGAGTCAAGCAAAGTTAACTTTTGTGTGGTAAACTTTGAAACATTCTGGTGAGTGTAGCGCGATGAGGCACAGTTCACACTTCCACCGACTGTCACTGCGTTTGCCTTGAGCACTACAAACCTTGCACCTTCTTGAGGGAGTTTGTTTTATTTCAACCCCACCTCTAGTACTACCTCTAATAGGCCTAGGACAAGGATCAAGAAAACTAGGGCCATGAGCCTCCTCACTAGCAGTAGGAGAAGAGTAATTATTCCATCATGAGTGATTTGATCGAGTAGCTCAATTGGATTGGATATCTGTGAGCTTTCATCATCTGAATTAGATGGTAATACAGGCCTATTACGGACATTTGTATCAGAAATTACTTTATTTGCATCTAGGGGAGTCCTAGGCCTAACATAATTACAAGAGGGCTGCTCAAGTTGCAACTTATCACTTATTGCAGAACAAGGCAGATTACATTTTTCATGATCTAGTGAACCTGTTATATTACAGTCTATTATGATTTTGTTTGATTCATCACTTACATCTTCATCTATTTGAGATTCAATGTTCAACTGTCCTATTTCACTTATTTCATTATCACTCAAATGTTTCATCAAACAAATCACTCTCACTGTCACTGTCACATTCTCCAATAATTCTTTCAATTTCACAATACTGCAACTTCTTCCCACATACATCAACAAATAAAATTCCACTCACTTTAAGTTAAAAAGAACACAAATAACAAATTAAATAGAATTAAGTTAGCTTATAAACATATCGCAGGCAAATACGACGTAAACACAACATTACAGACGATGTGAGCTGATCGGTCGTCAGATTGAAATGTTATTATTTAGGGAACGGACAGTCCAAAGAAGATAAAAATACAACCATTGGAAAGTCCGAAACCTGCAGAACAAGAAGCATATGCGATCTATTGGATTTATAGAGAACTAACTCGACACAAACAAGCTATAATGGAGGACGGCGATTCGCCGTCGCTTCACTCAGTGGCAAACTAGGCTGCGATGGCGGATCGTCGTCATTGTAAGCGAATGGATTAATGGTTCAAGCTAATGAATGAATAAGAATTTTTAAATATATTTCTGCACAGATAATTTTAAAGACAATGTACTTTTCAGAAATATAACACTATGTATATATGAAATTTCCTATGAATCCTAATAACAATCGAACAGACAGAAAGGGTTTAGAAATAGTTATTACATACATTAAAGAAAATTTATTTGTACAAAATAACATTACAAAATTAAATACTTGTGAGCATAAAGGTATAAACAATTAAATATTTAGTTATAACACTTTGACACACATGCATGTTTGGAATGTTAAGTTGATCATTAAATTTTATTTCTCAAAAACATTTAGTTCGTCTATAAAAAACCTGTCATTGAATTTATTTTGTTTTAAAAATAAAAAATGTATATGTTACGCAAACTTGAAATAATTATACAAATGATTATCAACCCATGGAGTTATTCCAAACATGCACTGGAAGCCTAAAGGTCAATCTTTAAAGAGATACAAGTAAAAAGTAAGAATAATTTCTAGAAATTATAAAGCCTAAAGGTGAATCTTTAAATAGATACAAGTAAAAAGTAAGAATAATTTTTAGAAATTATAAAACTACTATTTGTAATTATCCTTAATCATTAAATTTAATTCTAATTACTGCTTATATAAAACAGTAAAATATTTTTAAAAAAACTACAAAAATACCCAAAAAAACTCAACAATGTAATTATAAAAGTTAATCATTACAAAGAATCTTTGGCTTATAAATACACAGTAAAAATAAACTAAACTTCAAGAGAAATCGTCTAACTTGAAGAAACCTAAGAACGCCTGGGTAAAAAGTGAACAAAATTATGTAGATCACTACTGGGTGGTTAGAGGATTTAACATCACCCATTATACATTTTAACATAACGATATGAGGCATGTTAAAAATAAACAGTAAAACTGTATGTAGAACTAGGTTTAATGTGGTAATTGTAAAGAAAAAGCAGACAAATTATGCACAACTTATTCTATGTCTGCTTACCATTGTAATCACAAATTTAGAGACATATAATCAACAAAAAGGTTCATAAGAAGCGGAACTATCAAGGGGCGAGAAAGTTTAACATCTGTTAATATCAAAGACCTGTTTAAACAAGGTAAAAACGTTTTAGAAAATGATTAATTTAAAAAATGTTGAAAAATCATTTCTCACTGGAACGAAGTTTAAAAATTGAATCCTGATTGGCTTAAGGGAGGAGCAGGATACTAGGGAAATCAAGGAAATGAAATAAATATCAAAAGCAGGGGACTAAGTTTTGAACCTCTAAAGATGTTGACATGTGGCAGAACAGTCTTGGGAGAAATGAGTTGTTTTCTGTTACTGAGGGAAATTTATTAAAGTAATTGTGAATACAAATTGTTGAAAATGAAAACCCCTAGTGAATATTTAGAAAAATGAAATTTGATCCTTCAGACACTACTTGAAAAGGTACCACAGAAATACCAAAACAGATTTTGGAAATGTCTCTGGAGCATTTCTGTGAAAATATTAACACTTTTATTTTCAATAATACAACTGATCAAAGTAAGATATATGTAATGAAAAGAGATACTAATGAACTGTAAATGAACACTTCTGAGGCAGACCAAACCCGTGGTATTTGTTTTCATGCTTGAATAATAAAAATTCAAACTATAAAACAATATTGATCATCAGAATGTCCCTATCGTCCTATGATTGGCCTAGAAACCAGCTGCTAACCAAGTATTTTCATCTAGCTGACAACAATAATTTAAAGGCAAGAAATGACCCACAATGTGACAAACTGTACATGGTACATCCTTTACTTACATGCTTATAGAATGTATAAACCTTTGAAGAGAAAGAATACTAATCCGTAAATGAAGAAATGATCATATTGGAAGGTATACACTCTATAGAGCAATATATAAAGAGAAGACGCAAAAATGGGGTTTAAAAGTTTTATATGAAAGCAGGGTCTTCTGGATTGATGCATAATTTTCGAATTTATATTAAGGAGTATGGGACATGTGATGATTTTTGTCTAAGGTTTTCTGAAGATATGGAAATCTGAAAAAAACATTCCAGAAGGAAAACACTATAAAATATACATAGATAATTGGTTTTCCTCACTTCAACCTGTAGTCGCTCTGGAAGAGAAAAACATTTTGCCTGTGAATTGTAAAAAAGAATAGAGTGGGATCCTATACTGAAGAGTCAAGGTAGGGGAAGTCATGATTAAACAGTGGAATTAAAAAAAAATATCTCTTTAACAAAATGGTTTGATAGGAAAGCTACAAATTTGTTGACTTTAAAGTCCTGTAAAATACTAACATCAATTTCAGGGTCGATTACTAATTATTAGTATGTGGAATATGATGACCTATGTTTGTGTGATTTTGAGCGAAACTACATTTTGGTGTTTATTGTAGTTTAAAATTTATTGCTTTAATTAGCATTATATCATTTTATTTAAAATTGTAATTTGATTCTCAAAGTCTCAGAAGATGCTCGAATATAAGGATACATAATTAAAGTTCATGAAAGTCGACTTGTATGTGTGTGTGTATATATATATATATATACATACTCCAGTATGCCCGAGGATGGAGACACTAACCAGTCGTTGAAAGTACTCGCATAAATACCAAGTAAGATTCTTGTTTAAGTACATAAGTAAAAGTGATAATATATATATATATATATATATATATATATATATATATATATATATATATATATATAAATATATATTCTTGATATTTAACGTTATCCATTGTTTTTCCGTTGCACTTCATATATATATATATATATATATACATATATATATATATATATATATCATGATATTTCACGTTAACTTCATATTTCAAAGTTAAATATCCCTTTAATTACAGTAAAAATCATAAATATTATTATTCCAAGATGCTCTGGAAATAGTTATTGATCAACAAAAAAAATTTAACACTACCAATTGTGTAGAAGTAGTTTAAACAGCTATTTACCTATACTGAAAATTTTGCTAAATGGAGTTGGCCAACTTTGAACCACAATAGAAATATATAAATATATATATATATATATATATATATATATATATATATATATATATATATATATATATATATATATATATATATATATGATGAATAAATATGATCTGGACTACATCCGTTCATTCTGCAGTGCATAAATTGGCAATCCCGACGTTTCTCCAGAATCTCATCCAGCATTGACGAGGTGAACCCAACAGTTGAAGAGGGCAGATAACTCCGCTCCTATACACAGAGGAATAAAGCCACGCCCATTGACGTCAATCCACACACACCTGAGCCAAACAATTACTCACATTCCTTTGCCTATGTTCACCTTTTTGCCAATAAAATCTTTCGATAACACATTTCCAAACTGCGGGCAAATACAAATATCATCGATAGATTTTATCGGCAGAAAGGTGAACAAAGGAATGTGAGTAATTGTTTGGCTCAGGCGTGTGTGGACTGACGTCATGTGATTTGATGTAAATGGACGTGGCTTCATTCCTCTATATATAGGAGCGGAGTTATCTGCTCCCTTCAACTGTTATTGGGTTCACCTCATCAATGCTAGATGATATTCTGGCGAAACGTTGGAACTGCGAATTTATGCACTGCAGAATGAACGGATGTTCTCCAGATAATATTTATTCATCATAATTTTTCCATCCAAGAAGGAATATGTATTAGCATATTCTTTTATATATATATATATATATATATATATATATATATATATATATATAATTAAATGATGCCTGAAAATCCACTTCCTGAATGTGAGTACTTTAACAATGCAGACTGTGTTGAAGTCAACTAAGTTGTAGCAGACATTTGATTTAGAATTGTAAGACTCAGATATTGTCTACTGATCAAAAGGTTATCTAATGAACATTTGCTGTTAGTTAATTGATCAGGTTTTAAAATTTTATTGACAAATATTGTATGAGTCTAACAAATTTATATTTTCAACACATATTTTAACTTTTTTTATTTTCACCAACAAAATATTCAGTATAGGGCAAGTCCTGATGCATTGCTACTGATAGCTTACTGCTGACTAAAGTTACCAGCGACACCATCAGCAATGTTTTTGGTGACAAAAACGACTATCTTCACATATTGGTTACAAACACGGCCAACTTCATATTTCAACGTTACATATCCCTGTAGTTACAGTAAAAATCATAAATATCATTATTAGAAGATGCTGTGGAAATAGTTATTGATCAACAAACAAAATTCAACACTACCAATTGTGTGGAAGTAGTTTAAACAGCTTTTTCCCTATACTGAAAATTTTGCTAAATGGAGTTGGCCAACTTTGGACCACAATAGAAATATATATATATATATATATATATATGATGAATAAATATGATCTGGACTACATCCGTTCATTCTGCAGTGCATAAATTGGCAATCCCGACGTTTCTCCAGAATCTCATCCAGCATTGACGAGGTGAACCCAACAGTTGAAGAGGGCAGATAACTCCGCTCCTATACACAGAGGAATAAAGCCACGCCCATTGACGTCAATCCACACACACCTGAGCCAAACAATTACTCACATTCCTTTGCCTATGTTCACCTTTTTGCCAATAAAATCTTTCGATAACACATTTCCAAACTGCGGGCAAATACAAATATCATCGATAGATTTTATCGGCAGAAAGGTGAACAAAGGAATGTGAGTAATTGTTTGGCTCAGGCGTGTGTGGACTGACGTCATGTGATTTGATGTAAATGGACGTGGCTTCATTCCTCTATATATAGGAGCGGAGTTATCTGCTCCCTTCAACTGTTATTGGGTTCACCTCATCAATGCTAGATGATATTCTGGCGAAACGTTGGAACTGCGAATTTATGCACTGCAGAATGAACGGATGTTCTCCAGATAATATTTATTCATCATAATTTTTCCATCCAAGAAGGAATATGTATTAGCATATTCTTTTATATATATATATATATATATATATATATATATATATATATATATATATATATATATATATATAATTAAATGATGCCTGAAAATCCACTTCCTGAATGTGAGTACTTTAACAATGCAGACTGTGTTGAAGTCAACTAAGTTGTAGCAGACATTTGATTTAGAATTGTAAGACTCAGATATTGTCTACTGATCAAAAGGTTATCTAATGAACATTTGCTGTTAGTTAATTGATCAGGTTTTAAAATTTTATTGACAAATATTGTATGAGTCTAACAAATTTATATTTTCAACACATATTTTAACTTTTTTTATTTTCACCAACAAAATATTCAGTATAGGGCAAGTCCTGATGCATTGCTACTGATAGCTTACTGCTGACTAAAGTTACCAGCGACACCATCAGCAATGTTTTTGGTGACAAAAACGACTATCTTCACATATTGGTTACAAACACGGCCAACTTCATATTTCAACGTTACATATCCCTGTAGTTACAGTAAAAATCATAAATATCATTATTAGAAGATGCTGTGGAAATAGTTATTGATCAACAAACAAAATTCAACACTACCAATTGTGTGGAAGTAGTTTAAACAGCTTTTTCCCTATACTGAAAATTTTGCTAAATGGAGTTGGCCAACTTTGGACCACAATAGAAATATATATATATATATATATATATATATATATATATATATATATATATATATATATATATATATATATATGATGAATAAATATGATCTGGACTACATCCGTTCATTCTGCAGTGCATAAATTGGCAATCCCGACGTTTCTCCAGAATCTCATCCAGCATTGACGAGGTGAACCCAACAGTTGAAGAGGGCAGATAACTCCGCTCCTATACACAGAGTAATAAAGCCACGCCCATTGACGTCAATCCACACACACCTGAGCCAAACAATTACTCACATTCCTTTGCCTATGTTCACCTTTTTGCCGATAAAATCTATCGATAACACATTTCCACACTGCGGGCAAATACAAATATCATCGATAGATTTTATCGGCAGAAAGGTGAACAAAGGAATGTGAGTAATTGTTTGGCTCAGGCATGTGTGGACTGACGTCATGTGATTTGATGTAAATGGACGTGGCTTCATTCCTCTATATATAGGAGCGGAGTTATCTGCTCCCTTCAACTGTTATTGGGTTCACCTCATCAATGCTAGATGATATTCTGGCGAAACGTTGGAACTGCGAATTTATGCACTGCAGAATGAACGGATAATATTTATTCATCATAATTTTTCCATCCAAGAAGGAATACGTATTAGCATATTCTTTTATATATATATATATATATATATATATATATATATATATATATAAAATTAAATGATGCCTGAAAATCCACTTCCTGAATGTGAGTACTTTAACAATGCAGACTGTGTTGAAGTCAACTAAGTTGTAGCAGACATTTGATTTAGAATTGTAAGACTCAGATATTGTCTACTGATCAAAAGGTTATCTAAAGAACATTTGCTGTTAGTTAATTGATCAGGTTTTAAAATTTTATTGACAAATATTGTATGAGTCTAACAAATTTATATTTTCAACACATATTTTAACTTTTTTTATTTTCACCAACAAAATATTCAGTATAGGGCAAGTCCTGATGCATTGCTACTGATAGCTTACTGCTGACTAAAGTTACCAGCGACACCATCAGCAATGTTTTTGGTGACAAAAACGACTATCTTCACATATTGGTTACAAACACGGCCAACTTCATATTTCAACGTTACATATCCCTGTAGTTACAGTAAAAATCATAAATATCATTATTAGAAGATGCTGTGGAAATAGTTATTGATCAACAAACAAAATTCAACACTACCAATTGTGTGGAAGTAGTTTAAACAGCTTTTTCCCTATACTGAAAATTTTGCTAAATGGAGTTGGCCAACTTTGGACCACAATAGAAATATATATATATATATATATATATATATATATATATATATATATATATATATATATATATATATATATATATATATATATATATATATATATATATATATATGATGAATAAATATGATCTGGACTACATCCGTTCATTCTGCAGTGCATAAATTGGCAATCCCGACGTTTCTCCAGAATCTCATCCAGCATTGACGAGGTGAACCCAACAGTTGAAGAGGGCAGATAACTCCGCTCCTATACACAGAGTAATAAAGCCACGCCCATTGACGTCAATCCACACACACCTGAGCCAAACAATTACTCACATTCCTTTGCCTATGTTCACCTTTTTGCCGATAAAATCTATCGATAACACATTTCCACACTGCGGGCAAATACAAATATCATCGATAGATTTTATCGGCAGAAAGGTGAACAAAGGAATGTGAGTAATTGTTTGGCTCAGGCATGTGTGGACTGACGTCATGTGATTTGATGTAAATGGACGTGGCTTCATTCCTCTATATATAGGAGCGGAGTTATCTGCTCCCTTCAACTGTTATTGGGTTCACCTCATCAATGCTAGATGATATTCTGGCGAAACGTTGGAACTGCGAATTTATGCACTGCAGAATGAACGGATAATATTTATTCATCATAATTTTTCCATCCAAGAAGGAATACGTATTAGCATATTCTTTTATATATATATATATATATATATATATATATATATATATATATATAAAATTAAATGATGCCTGAAAATCCACTTCCTGAATGTGAGTACTTTAACAATGCAGACTGTGTTGAAGTCAACTAAGTTGTAGCAGACATTTGATTTAGAATTGTAAGACTCAGATATTGTCTACTGATCAAAAGGTTATCTAAAGAACATTTGCTGTTAGTTAATTGATCAGGTTTTAAAATTTTATTGACAAATATTGTATGAGTCTAACAAATTTATATTTTCAACACATATTTTAACTTTTTTTATTTTCACCAACAAAATATTCAGTATAGGGCAAGTCCTGATGCATTGCTACTGATAGCTTACTGCTGACTAAAGTTACCAGCGACACCATCAGCAATGTTTTTGGTGACAAAAACGACTATCTTCACATATTGGTTACAAACACGGCCAACTTCATATTTCAACGTTACATATCCCTGTAGTTACAGTAAAAATCATAAATATCATTATTAGAAGATGCTGTGGAAATAGTTATTGATCAACAAACAAAATTCAACACTACCAATTGTGTGGAAGTAGTTTAAACAGCTTTTTCCCTATACTGAAAATTTTGCTAAATGGAGTTGGCCAACTTTGGACCACAATAGAAATATATATATATATATATATATATATATATATATGATGAATAAATATGATCTGGACTACATCCGTTCATTCTGCAGTGCATAAATTGGCAATCCCGACGTTTCTCCAGAATCTCATCCAGCATTGACGAGGTGAACCCAACAGTTGAAGAGGACAGATAACTCCGCTCCTATACACAGAGGAATAAAGCCACGCCCATTGACGTCAATCCACACACACCTGAGCCAAACAATTACTCACATTCCTTTGCCTATGTTCACCTTTTTGCCAATAAAATCTTTCGATAACACATTTCCAAACTGCGGGCAAATACAAATATCATCGATAGATTTTATCGGCAGAAAGGTGAACAAAGGAATGTGAGTAATTGTTTGGCTCAGGCGTGTGTGGACTGACGTCATGTGATTTGATGTAAATGGACGTGGCTTCATTCCTCTATATATAGGAGCGGAGTTATCTGCTCCCTTCAACTGTTATTGGGTTCACCTCATCAATGCTAGATGATATTCTGGCGAAACGTTGGAACTGCGAATTTATGCACTGCAGAATGAACGGATGTTC
>JBAIZL010000010.1:2400000-2405000 GCA_036971475.1 Prosapia bicincta
TATTGGGTTCACCTCATCAATGCTAGATGATATTCTGGCGAAACGTTGGAACTGCGAATTTATGCACTGCAGAATGAACGGATAATATTTATTCATCATAATTTTTCCATCCAAGAAGGAATACGTATTAGCATATTCTTTTATATATATATATATATATATATATATATATATATATATATATATAAAATTAAATGATGCCTGAAAATCCACTTCCTGAATGTGAGTACTTTAACAATGCAGACTGTGTTGAAGTCAACTAAGTTGTAGCAGACATTTGATTTAGAATTGTAAGACTCAGATATTGTCTACTGATCAAAAGGTTATCTAAAGAACATTTGCTGTTAGTTAATTGATCAGGTTTTAAAATTTTATTGACAAATATTGTATGAGTCTAACAAATTTATATTTTCAACACATATTTTAACTTTTTTTATTTTCACCAACAAAATATTCAGTATAGGGCAAGTCCTGATGCATTGCTACTGATAGCTTACTGCTGACTAAAGTTACCAGCGACACCATCAGCAATGTTTTTGGTGACAAAAACGACTATCTTCACATATTGGTTACAAACACGGCCAACTTCATATTTCAACGTTACATATCCCTGTAGTTACAGTAAAAATCATAAATATCATTATTAGAAGATGCTGTGGAAATAGTTATTGATCAACAAACAAAATTCAACACTACCAATTGTGTGGAAGTAGTTTAAACAGCTTTTTCCCTATACTGAAAATTTTGCTAAATGGAGTTGGCCAACTTTGGACCACAATAGAAATATATATATATATATATATATATATATATATATATATATATATATATATATATATATATATATGATGAATAAATATGATCTGGACTACATCCGTTCATTCTGCAGTGCATAAATTGGCAATCCCGACGTTTCTCCAGAATCTCATCCAGCATTGACGAGGTGAACCCAACAGTTGAAGAGGGCAGATAACTCCGCTCCTATACACAGAGTAATAAAGCCACGCCCATTGACGTCAATCCACACACACCTGAGCCAAGCAATTACTCACATTCCTTTGCCTATGTTCACCTTTTTGCCGATAAAATCTATCGATAACACATTTCCACACTGCGGGCAAATACAAATATCATCGATAGATTTTATCGGCAGAAAGGTGAACAAAGGAATGTGAGTAATTGTTTGGCTCAGGCATGTGTGGACTGACGTCATGTGATTTGATGTAAATGGACGTGGCTTCATTCCTCTATATATAGGAGCGGAGTTATCTGCTCCCTTCAACTGTTATTGGGTTCACCTCATCAATGCTAGATGATATTCTGGCGAAACGTTGGAACTGCGAATTTATGCACTGCAGAATGAACGGATAATATTTATTCATCATAATTTTTCCATCCAAGAAGGAATACGTATTAGCATATTCTTTTATATATATATATATATATATATATATATATATATATATATATATAAAATTAAATGATGCCTGAAAATCCACTTCCTGAATGTGAGTACTTTAACAATGCAGACTGTGTTGAAGTCAACTAAGTTGTAGCAGACATTTGATTTAGAATTGTAAGACTCAGATATTGTCTACTGATCAAAAGGTTATCTAAAGAACATTTGCTGTTAGTTAATTGATCAGGTTTTAAAATTTTATTGACAAATATTGTATGAGTCTAACAAATTTATATTTTCAACACATATTTTAACTTTTTTTATTTTCACCAACAAAATATTCAGTATAGGGCAAGTCCTGATGCATTGCTACTGATAGCTTACTGCTGACTAAAGTTACCAGCGACACCATCAGCAATGTTTTTGGTGACAAAAACGACTATCTTCACATATTGGTTACAAACACGGCCAACTTCATATTTCAACGTTACATATCCCTGTAGTTACAGTAAAAATCATAAATATCATTATTAGAAGATGCTGTGGAAATAGTTATTGATCAACAAACAAAATTCAACACTACCAATTGTGTGGAAGTAGTTTAAACAGCTTTTTCCCTATACTGAAAATTTTGCTAAATGGAGTTGGCCAACTTTGGACCACAATAGAAATATATATATATATATATATATATATATATATATATATATATATATATATATATATATATATGATGAATAAATATGATCTGGACTACATCCGTTCATTCTGCAGTGCATAAATTGGCAATCCCGACGTTTCTCCAGAATCTCATCCAGCATTGACGAGGTGAACCCAACAGTTGAAGAGGGCAGATAACTCCGCTCCTATACACAGAGTAATAAAGCCACGCCCATTGACGTCAATCCACACACACCTGAGCCAAGCAATTACTCACATTCCTTTGCCTATGTTCACCTTTTTGCCGATAAAATCTATCGATAACACATTTCCACACTGCGGGCAAATACAAATATCATCGATAGATTTTATCGGCAGAAAGGTGAACAAAGGAATGTGAGTAATTGTTTGGCTCAGGCATGTGTGGACTGACGTCATGTGATTTGATGTAAATGGACGTGGCTTCATTCCTCTATATATAGGAGCGGAGTTATCTGCTCCCTTCAACTGTTATTGGGTTCACCTCATCAATGCTAGATGATATTCTGGCGAAACGTTGGAACTGCGAATTTATGCACTGCAGAATGAACGGATAATATTTATTCATCATAATTTTTCCATCCAAGAAGGAATACGTATTAGCATATTCTTTTATATATATATATATATATATATATATATATATATATATATATATATATATATATATATATATATATATATATAAAATTAAATGATGCCTGAAAATCCACTTCCTGAATGTGAGTACTTTAACAATGCAGACTGTGTTGAAGTCAACTAAGTTGTAGCAGACATTTGATTTAGAATTGTAAGACTCAGATATTGTCTACTGATCAAAAGGTTATCTAAAGAACATTTGCTGTTAGTTAATTGATCAGGTTTTAAAATTTTATTGACAAATATTGTATGAGTCTAACAAATTTATATTTTCAACACATATTTTAACTTTTTTTATTTTCACCAACAAAATATTCAGTATAGGGCAAGTCCTGATGCATTGCTACTGATAGCTTACTGCTGACTAAAGTTACCAGCGACACCATCAGCAATGTTTTTGGTGACAAAAACGACTATCTTCACATATTGGTTACAAACACGGCCAACTTCATATTTCAACGTTACATATCCCTGTAGTTACAGTAAAAATCATAAATATCATTATTAGAAGATGCTGTGGAAATAGTTATTGATCAACAAACAAAATTCAACACTACCAATTGTGTGGAAGTAGTTTAAACAGCTTTTTCCCTATACTGAAAATTTTGCTAAATGGAGTTGGCCAACTTTGGACCACAATAGAAATATATATATATATATATATATATATATATATATATATATATATATATATATATATATATATATATATGATGAATAAATATGATCTGGACTACATCCGTTCATTCTGCAGTGCATAAATTGGCAATCCCGACGTTTCTCCAGAATCTCATCCAGCATTGACGAGGTGAACCCAACAGTTGAAGAGGGCAGATAACTCCGCTCCTATACACAGAGTAATAAAGCCACGCCCATTGACGTCAATCCACACACACCTGAGCCAAGCAATTACTCACATTCCTTTGCCTATGTTCACCTTTTTGCCGATAAAATCTATCGATAACACATTTCCACACTGCGGGCAAATACAAATATCATCGATAGATTTTATCGGCAGAAAGGTGAACAAAGGAATGTGAGTAATTGTTTGGCTCAGGCATGTGTGGACTGACGTCATGTGATTTGATGTAAATGGACGTGGCTTCATTCCTCTATATATAGGAGCGGAGTTATCTGCTCCCTTCAACTGTTATTGGGTTCACCTCATCAATGCTAGATGATATTCTGGCGAAACGTTGGAACTGCGAATTTATGCACTGCAGAATGAACGGATAATATTTATTCATCATAATTTTTCCATCCAAGAAGGAATACGTATTAGCATATTCTTTTATATATATATATATATATATATATATATATATATATATAAAATTAAATGATGCCTGAAAATCCACTTCCTGAATGTGAGTACTTTAACAATGCAGACTGTGTTGAAGTCAACTAAGTTGTAGCAGACATTTGATTTAGAATTGTAAGACTCAGATATTGTCTACTGATCAAAAGGTTATCTAAAGAACATTTGCTGTTAGTTAATTGATCAGGTTTTAAAATTTTATTGACAAATATTGTATGAGTCTAACAAATTTATATTTTCAACACATATTTTAACTTTTTTTATTTTCACCAACAAAATATTCAGTATAGGGCAAGTCCTGATGCATTGCTACTGATAGCTTACTGCTGACTAAAGTTACCAGCGACACCATCAGCAATGTTTTTGGTGACAAAAACGACTATCTTCACATATTGGTTACAAACACGGCCAACTTCATATTTCAACGTTACATATCCCTGTAGTTACAGTAAAAATCATAAATATCATTATTAGAAGATGCTGTGGAAATAGTTATTGATCAACAAACAAAATTCAACACTACCAATTGTGTGGAAGTAGTTTAAACAGCTTTTTCCCTATACTGAAAATTTGGCTAAATGGAGTTGGCCAACTTTGGACCACAATAGAAATATATATATATATATATATATATGATGAATAAATATGATCTGGACTACATCCGTTCATTCTGCAGTGCATAAATTGGCAATCCCGACGTTTCTCCAGAATCTCATCCAGCATTGACGAGGTGAACCCAACAGTTGAAGAGGGCAGATAACTCCGCTCCTATACACAGAGTAATAAAGCCACGCCCATTGACGTCAATCCACACACACCTGAGCCAAGCAATTACTCACATTCCTTTGCCTATGTTCACCTTTTTGCCGATAAAATCTATCGATAACACATTTCCACACTGCGGGCAAATACAAATATCATCGATAGATTTTATCGGCAGAAAGG
>JBAIZL010000010.1:2412500-2415000 GCA_036971475.1 Prosapia bicincta
CACCTGAGCCAAGCAATTACTCACATTCCTTTGCCTATGTTCACCTTTTTGCCGATAAAATCTATCGATAACACATTTCCACACTGCGGGCAAATACAAATATCATCGATAGATTTTATCGGCAGAAAGGTGAACAAAGGAATGTGAGTAATTGTTTGGCTCAGGCATGTGTGGACTGACGTCATGTGATTTGATGTAAATGGACGTGGCTTCATTCCTCTATATATAGGAGCGGAGTTATCTGCTCCCTTCAACTGTTATTGGGTTCACCTCATCAATGCTAGATGATATTCTGGCGAAACGTTGGAACTGCGAATTTATGCACTGCAGAATGAACGGATAATATTTATTCATCATAATTTTTCCATCCAAGAAGGAATACGTATTAGCATATTCTTTTATATATATATATATATATATATATATATATATATATATATATATAAAATTAAATGATGCCTGAAAATCCACTTCCTGAATGTGAGTACTTTAACAATGCAGACTGTGTTGAAGTCAACTAAGTTGTAGCAGACATTTGATTTAGAATTGTAAGACTCAGATATTGTCTACTGATCAAAAGGTTATCTAAAGAACATTTGCTGTTAGTTAATTGATCAGGTTTTAAAATTTTATTGACAAATATTGTATGAGTCTAACAAATTTATATTTTCAACACATATTTTAACATTTTTTATTTTCACCAACAAAATATTCAGTATAGGGCAAGTCCTGATGCATTGCTACTGATAGCTTACTGCTGACTAAAGTTACCAGCGACACCATCAGCAATGTTTTTGGTGACAAAAACGACTATCTTCACATATTGGTTACAAACACGGCCAACTTCATATTTCAACGTTACATATCCCTGTAGTTACAGTAAAAATCATAAATATCATTATTAGAAGATGCTGTGGAAATAGTTATTGATCAACAAACAAAATTCAACACTACCAATTGTGTGGAAGTAGTTTAAACAGCTTTTTCCCTATACTGAAAATTTTGCTAAATGGAGTTGGCCAACTTTGGACCACAATAGAAATATATATATATATATATATATATATATATATATATATATATATATGATGAATAAATATGATCTGGACTACATCCGTTCATTCTGCAGTGCATAAATTGGCAATCCCGACGTTTCTCCAGAATCTCATCCAGCATTGACGAGGTGAACCCAACAGTTGAAGAGGGCAGATAACTCCGCTCCTATACACAGAGTAATAAAGCCACGCCCATTGACGTCAATCCACACACACCTGAGCCAAGCAATTACTCACATTCCTTTGCCTATGTTCACCTTTTTGCCGATAAAATCTATCGATAACACATTTCCACACTGCGGGCAAATACAAATATCATCGATAGATTTTATCGGCAGAAAGGTGAACAAAGGAATGTGAGTAATTGTTTGGCTCAGGCATGTGTGGACTGACGTCATGTGATTTGATGTAAATGGACGTGGCTTCATTCCTCTATATATAGGAGCGGAGTTATCTGCTCCCTTCAACTGTTATTGGGTTCACCTCATCAATGCTAGATGATATTCTGGCGAAACGTTGGAACTGCGAATTTATGCACTGCAGAATGAACGGATAATATTTATTCATCATAATTTTTCCATCCAAGAAGGAATACGTATTAGCATATTCTTTTATATATATATATATATATATATATATATATATAAAATTAAATGATGCCTGAAAATCCACTTCCTGAATGTGAGTACTTTAACAATGCAGACTGTGTTGAAGTCAACTAAGTTGTAGCAGACATTTGATTTAGAATTGTAAGACTCAGATATTGTCTACTGATCAAAAGGTTATCTAAAGAACATTTGCTGTTAGTTAATTGATCAGGTTTTAAAATTTTATTGACAAATATTGTATGAGTCTAACAAATTTATATTTTCAACACATATTTTAACTTTTTTTATTTTCACCAACAAAATATTCAGTATAGGGCAAGTCCTGATGCATTGCTACTGATAGCTTACTGCTGACTAAAGTTACCAGCGACACCATCAGCAATGTTTTTGGTGACAAAAACGACTATCTTCACATATTGGTTACAAACACGGCCAACTTCATATTTCAACGTTACATATCCCTGTAGTTACAGTAAAAATCATAAATATCATTATTAGAAGATGCTGTGGAAATAGTTATTGATCAACAAACAAAATTCAACACTACCAATTGTGTGGAAGTAGTTTAAACAGCTTTTTCCCTATACTGAAAATTTTGCTAAATGGAGTTGGCCAACTTTGGACCACAATAGAAATATATATATATATATATATATATATATATGATGAATAAATATGATCTGGACTACATCCGTTCATTCTGCAGTGCATAAATTGGCAATCCCGACGTTTCTCCAGAATCTCATCCAGCATTGACGAGGTGAACCCAACAGTTGAAGAGGGCAGATAACTCCGCTCCTATACACAGAGTAATAAAGCCACGCCCATTGACGTCAA
>JBAIZL010000010.1:2420000-2422500 GCA_036971475.1 Prosapia bicincta
GAATAAATATGATCTGGACTACATCCGTTCATTCTGCAGTGCATAAATTGGCAATCCCGACGTTTCTCCAGAATCTCATCCAGCATTGACGAGGTGAACCCAACAGTTGAAGAGGGCAGATAACTCCGCTCCTATACACAGAGTAATAAAGCCACGCCCATTGACGTCAATCCACACACACCTGAGCCAAGCAATTACTCACATTCCTTTGCCTATGTTCACCTTTTTGCCGATAAAATCTATCGATAACACATTTCCACACTGCGGGCAAATACAAATATCATCGATAGATTTTATCGGCAGAAAGGTGAACAAAGGAATGTGAGTAATTGTTTGGCTCAGGCATGTGTGGACTGACGTCATGTGATTTGATGTAAATGGACGTGGCTTCATTCCTCTATATATAGGAGCGGAGTTATCTGCTCCCTTCAACTGTTATTGGGTTCACCTCATCAATGCTAGATGATATTCTGGCGAAACGTTGGAACTGCGAATTTATGCACTGCAGAATGAACGGATAATATTTATTCATCATAATTTTTCCATCCAAGAAGGAATACGTATTAGCATATTCTTTTATATATATATATATATATATATATATATATATATATATATATATATAAAATTAAATGATGCCTGAAAATCCACTTCCTGAATGTGAGTACTTTAACAATGCAGACTGTGTTGAAGTCAACTAAGTTGTAGCAGACATTTGATTTAGAATTGTAAGACTCAGATATTGTCTACTGATCAAAAGGTTATCTAAAGAACATTTGCTGTTAGTTAATTGATCAGGTTTTAAAATTTTATTGACAAATATTGTATGAGTCTAACAAATTTATATTTTCAACACATATTTTAACTTTTTTTATTTTCACCAACAAAATATTCAGTATAGGGCAAGTCCTGATGCATTGCTACTGATGGCTTACTGCTGACTAAAGTTACCAGCGACACCATCAGCAATGTTTTTGGTGACAAAAACGACTATCTTCACATATTGGTTACAAACACGGCCAACTTCATATTTCAACGTTACATATCCCTGTAGTTACAGTAAAAATCATAAATATCATTATTAGAAGATGCTGTGGAAATAGTTATTGATCAACAAACAAAATTCAACACTACCAATTGTGTGGAAGTAGTTTAAACAGCTTTTTCCCTATACTGAAAATTTTGCTAAATGGAGTTGGCCAACTTTGGACCACAATAGAAATATATATATATATATATATATATATATATATATATATATATATATATATATATATATATATGATGAATAAATATGATCTGGACTACATCCGTTCATTCTGCAGTGCATAAATTGGCAATCCCGACGTTTCTCCAGAATCTCATCCAGCATTGACGAGGTGAACCCAACAGTTGAAGAGGGCAGATAACTCCGCTCCTATACACAGAGTAATAAAGCCACGCCCATTGACGTCAATCCACACACACCTGAGCCAAACAATTACTCACATTCCTTTGCCTATGTTCACCTTTTTGCCAATAAAATCTTTCGATAACACATTTCCAAACTGCGGGCAAATACAAATATCATCGATAGATTTTATCGGCAGAAAGGTGAACAAAGGAATGTGAGTAATTGTTTGGCTCAGGCGTGTGTGGACTGACGTCATGTGATTTGATGTAAATGGACGTGGCTTCATTCCTCTATATATAGGAGCGGAGTTATCTGCTCCCTTCAACTGTTATTGGGTTCACCTCATCAATGCTAGATGATATTCTGGCGAAACGTTGGAACTGCGAATTTATGCACTGCAGAATGAACGGATGTTCTCCAGATAATATTTATTCATCATAATTTTTCCATCCAAGAAGGAATATGTATTAGCATATTCTTTTATATATATATATATATATATATATATATATATATATATATATATATATATATATATATATATAATTAAATGATGCCTGAAAATCCACTTCCTGAATGTGAGTACTTTAACAATGCAGACTGTGTTGAAGTCAACTAAGTTGTAGCAGACATTTGATTTAGAATTGTAAGACTCAGATATTGTCTACTGATCAAAAGGTTATCTAATGAACATTTGCTGTTAGTTAATTGATCAGGTTTTAAAATTTTATTGACAAGTATTGTATGAGTCTAACAAATTTATATTTTCAACACATATTTTAACTTTTTTTATTTTCACCAACAAAATATTCAGTATAGGGCAAGTCCTGATGCATTGCTACTGATAGCTTACTGCTGACTAAAGTTACCAGCGACACCATCAGCAATGTTTTTGGTGACAAAAACGACTATCTTCACATATTGGTTACAAACACGGCCAACTTCATATTTCAACGTTACATATCCCTGTAGTTACAGTAAAAATCATAAATATCATTATTAGAAGATGCTGTGGAAATAGTTATTGATCAACAAACAAAATTCAACACTACCAATTGTGTGGAAGTAGTTTAAACAGCTTTTTCCCTATACTGAAAATTTTGCTAA
>JBAIZL010000010.1:2425000-2532500 GCA_036971475.1 Prosapia bicincta
ATTGATCAACAAACAAAATTCAACACTACCAATTGTGTGGAAGTAGTTTAAACAGCTTTTTCCCTATACTGAAAATTTTGCTAAATGGAGTTGGCCAACTTTGGACCACAATAGAAATATATATATATATATATATATATATATATATATATATATATATATATATATATATATATATATATGATGAATAAATATGATCTGGACTACATCCGTTCATTCTGCAGTGCATAAATTGGCAATCCCGACGTTTCTCCAGAATCTCATCCAGCATTGACGAGGTGAACCCAACAGTTGAAGAGGGCAGATAACTCCGCTCCTATACACAGAGTAATAAAGCCACGCCCATTGACGTCAATCCACACACACCTGAGCCAAGCAATTACTCACATTCCTTTGCCTATGTTCACCTTTTTGCCGATAAAATCTATCGATAACACATTTCCACACTGCGGGCAAATACAAATATCATCGATAGATTTTATCGGCAGAAAGGTGAACAAAGGAATGTGAGTAATTGTTTGGCTCAGGCATGTGTGGACTGACGTCATGTGATTTGATGTAAATGGACGTGGCTTCATTCCTCTATATATAGGAGCGGAGTTATCTGCTCCCTTCAACTGTTATTGGGTTCACCTCATCAATGCTAGATGATATTCTGGCGAAACGTTGGAACTGCGAATTTATGCACTGCAGAATGAACGGATAATATTTATTCATCATAATTTTTCCATCCAAGAAGGAATACGTATTAGCATATTCTCTTATATATATATATATATATATAATTAAATGATGCCTGAAAATCCACTTCCTGAATGTGAGTACTTTAACAATGCAGACTGTGTTGAAGTCAACTAAGTTGTAGCAGACATTTGATTTAGAATTGTAAGACTCAGATATTGTCTACTGATCAAAAGGTTATCTAAAGAACATTTGCTGTTAGTTAATTGATCAGGTTTTAAAATTTTATTGACAAATATTGTATGAGTCTAACAAATTTATATTTTCAACACATATTTTAACTTTTTTTATTTTCACCAACAAAATATTCAGTATAGGGCAAGTCCTGATGCATTGCTACTGATAGCTTACTGCTGACTAAAGTTACCAGCGACACCATCAGCAATGTTTTTGGTGACAAAAACGACTATCTTCACATATTGGTTACAAACACGGCCAACTTCATATTTCAACGTTACATATCCCTGTAGTTACAGTAAAAATCATAAATATCATTATTAGAAGATGCTGTGGAAATAGTTATTGATCAACAAACAAAATTCAACACTACCAATTGTGTGGAAGTAGTTTAAACAGCTTTTTCCCTATACTGAAAATTTGGCTAAATGGAGTTGGCCAACTTTGGACCACAATAGAAATATATATATATATATATATATATATATATATATATATATATATATATATATATGATGAATAAATATGATCTGGACTACATCCGTTCATTCTGCAGTGCATAAATTGGCAATCCCGACGTTTCTCCAGAATCTCATCCAGCATTGACGAGGTGAACCCAACAGTTGAAGAGGGCAGATAACTCCGCTCCTATACACAGAGTAATAAAGCCACGCCCATTGACGTCAATCCACACACACCTGAGCCAAGCAATTACTCACATTCCTTTGCCTATGTTCACCTTTTTGCCGATAAAATCTATCGATAACACATTTCCACACTGCGGGCAAATACAAATATCATCGATAGATTTTATCGGCAGAAAGGTGAACAAAGGAATGTGAGTAATTGTTTGGCTCAGGCATGTGTGGACTGACGTCATGTGATTTGATGTAAATGGACGTGGCTTCATTCCTCTATATATAGGAGCGGAGTTATCTGCTCCCTTCAACTGTTATTGGGTTCACCTCATCAATGCTAGATGATATTCTGGCGAAACGTTGGAACTGCGAATTTATGCACTGCAGAATGAACGGATAATATTTATTCATCATAATTTTTCCATCCAAGAAGGAATACGTATTAGCATATTCTCTTATATATATATATATATATAATTAAATGATGCCTGAAAATCCACTTCCTGAATGTGAGTACTTTAACAATGCAGACTGTGTTGAAGTCAACTAAGTTGTAGCAGACATTTGATTTAGAATTGTAAGACTCAGATATTGTCTACTGATCAAAAGGTTATCTAAAGAACATTTGCTGTTAGTTAATTGATCAGGTTTTAAAATTTTATTGACAAATATTGTATGAGTCTAACAAATTTATATTTTCAACACATATTTTAACTTTTTTTATTTTCACCAACAAAATATTCAGTATAGGGCAAGTCCTGATGCATTGCTACTGATAGCTTACTGCTGACTAAAGTTACCAGCGACACCATCAGCAATGTTTTTGGTGACAAAAACGACTATCTTCACATATTGGTTACAAACACGGCCAACTTCATATTTCAACGTTACATATCCCTGTAGTTACAGTAAAAATCATAAATATCATTATTAGAAGATGCTGTGGAAATAGTTATTGATCAACAAACAAAATTCAACACTACCAATTGTGTGGAAGTAGTTTAAACAGCTTTTTCCCTATACTGAAAATTTTGCTAAATGGAGTTGGCCAACTTTGGACCACAATAGAAATATATATATATATATATATATATATATATATATATATATATATATATATATATATATATATATATATATGATGAATAAATATGATCTGGACTACATCCGTTCATTCTGCAGTGCATAAATTGGCAATCCCGACGTTTCTCCAGAATTTCATCCAGCATTGACGAGGTAAACCCAACAGTTGAAGAGGGCAGATAACTCCGCTCCTATACACAGAGTAATAAAGCCACGCCCATTGACGTCAATCCACACACACCTGAGCCAAACAATTACTCACATTCCTTTGTTCACCTTTCTGCCGATAAAATCTAACGATGATATTTGTATTTGCCCGCAGTGTGGAAATGTGTTATCGATAGATTTTATCGGCAAAAAGGTGAACAAAGGAATGTGAGTAATTGTTTGGCTCAGGCATGTGTGGACTGACGTCATGTGATTTGATGTAAATGGACGTGGCTTCATTCCTCTATATATAGGAGCGGAGTTATCTGCTCCCTTCAACTGTTATTGGGTTCACCTCATCAATGCTAGATGATATTCTGGCGAAACGTTGGAACTGCGAATTTATGCACTGCAGAATGAACGGATAATATTTATTCATCATAATTTTTCCATCCAAGAAGGAATACGTATTAGCATATTCTTTTATATATATATATATATATATATATATATATATATAAAATTAAATGATGCCTGAAAATCCACTTCCTGAATGTGAGTACTTTAACAATGCAGACTGTGTTGAAGTCAACTAAGTTGTAGCAGACATTTGATTTAGAATTGTAAGACTCAGATATTGTCTACTGATCAAAAGAACATTTGCTGTTAGTTAATTGATCAGGTTTTAAAATTTTATTGACAAATATTGTATGAGTCTAACAAATTTAAATTTTCAACACATATTTTAACTTTTTTCATTTTCACCAACAAAATATTCAGTATAGGGCAAGTCCTGATGCATTGCTACTGATAGCTTACTGCTGACTAAAGTTACCAGCGACACCATCAGCAATGTTTTTGGTGACAAAAACGACTATCTTCACATATTGGTTACAAACACGGCCAACTTCATATTTCAACGTTACATATCCCTGTAGTTACAGTAAAAATCATAAATATCATTATTAGAAGATGCTGTGGAAATAGTTATTGATCAACAAACAAAATTCAACACTACCAATTGTGTGGAAGTAGTTTAAACAGCTTTTTCCCTATACTGAAAATTTTGCTAAATGGAGTTGGCCAACTTTGGACCACAATAGAAATATATATATATATATATATATATATATATATATATATATACATATGATGAATAAATATGATCTGGACTACATCCGTTCATTCTGCAGTGCATAAATTGGCAATCCCGACGTTTCTCCAGAATCTCATCCAGCATTGACGAGGTGAACCCAACAGTTGAAGAGGGCAGATAACTCCGCTCCTATACACAGAGTAATAAAGCCACGCCCATTGACGTCAATCCACACACACCTGAGCCAAACAATTACTCACATTCCTTTGCCTATGTTCACCTTTTTGCCGATAAAATCTATCGATAACACATTTCCACACTGCGGGCAAATACAAATATCATCGATAGATTTTATCGGCAGAAAGGTGAACAAAGGAATGTGAGTAATTGTTTGGCTCAGGCATGTGTGGACTGACGTCATGTGATTTGATGTAAATGGACGTGGCTTCATTCCTCTATATATAGGAGCGGAGTTATCTGCTCCCTTCAACTGTTATTGGGTTCACCTCATCAATGCTAGATGATATTCTGGCGAAACGTTGGAACTGCGAATTTATGCACTGCAGAATGAACGGATAATATTAATTCATCATAATTTTTCCATCCAAGAAGGAATACGTATTAGCATATTCTTTTATATATATATATATATATATATATATATATATATATATATATATATATATATAAAATTAAATGATGCCTGAAAATCCACTTCCTGAATGTGAGTACTTTAACAATGCAGACTGTGTTGAAGTCAACTAAGTTGTAGCAGACATTTGATTTAGAATTGTAAGACTCAGATATTGTCTACTGATCAAAAGAACATTTGCTGTTAGTTAATTGATCAGGTTTTAAAATTTTATTGACAAATATTGTATGAGTCTAACAAATTTATATTTTCAACACATATTTTAACTTTTTTTATTTTCACCAACAAAATATTCAGTATAGGGCAAGTCCTGATGCATTGCTACTGATAGCTTACTGCTGACTAAAGTTACCAGCGACACCATCAGCAATGTTTTTGGTGACAAAAACGACTATCTTCACATATTGGTTACAAACACGGCCAACTTCATATTTCAACGTTACATATCCCTGTAGTTACAGTAAAAATCATAAATATCATTATTAGAAGATGCTGTGGAAATAGTTATTGATCAACAAACAAAATTCAACACTACCAATTGTGTGGAAGTAGTTTAAACAGCTTTTTCCCTATACTGAAAATTTTGCTAAATGGAGTTGGCCAACTTTGGACCACAATAGAAATATATATATATATATATATATATATATATATATATATATATATATATATATGATGAATAAATATGATCTGGACTACATCCGTTCATTCTGCAGTGCATAAATTCGCAATCCCGACGTTTCTCCAGAATCTCATCCAGCATTGACGAGGTGAACCCAACAGTTGAAGAGGGCAGATAACTCCGCTCCTATACACAGAGGAATAAAGCCACGCCCATTGACGTCAATCCACACACACCTGAGCCAAACAATTACTCACATTCCTTTGCCTATGTTCACCTTTTTGCCAATAAAATCTTTCGATAACACATTTCCAAACTGCGGGCAAATACAAATATCATCGATAGATTTTATCGGCAGAAAGGTGAACAAAGGAATGTGAGTAATTGTTTGGCTCAGGCGTGTGTGGACTGACGTCATGTGATTTGATGTAAATGGACGTGGCTTCATTCCTCTATATATAGGAGCGGAGTTATCTGCTCCCTTCAACTGTTATTGGGTTCACCTCATCAATGCTAGATGATATTCTGGCGAAACGTTGGAACTGCGAATTTATGCACTGCAGAATGAACGGATGTTCTCCAGATAATATTTATTCATCATAATTTTTCCATCCAAGAAGGAATATGTATTAGCATATTCTTTTATATATATATATATATATATATATAATTAAATGATGCCTGAAAATCCACTTCCTGAATGTGAGTACTTTAACAATGCAGACTGTGTTGAAGTCAACTAAGTTGTAGCAGACATTTGATTTAGAATTGTAAGACTCAGATATTGTCTACTGATCAAAAGGTTATCTAATGAACATTTGCTGTTAGTTAATTGATCAGGTTTTAAAATTTTATTGACAAATATTGTATGAGTCTAACAAATTTATATTTTCAACACATATTTTAACTATTTTTATTTTCACCAACAAAATATTCAGTATAGGGCAAGTCCTGATGCATTGCTACTGATAGCTTACTGCTGACTAAAGTTACCAGCGACACCATCAGCAATGTTTTTGGTGACAAAAACGACTATCTTCACATATTGGTTACAAACACGGCCAACTTCATATTTCAAAGTTACATATCCCTGTAGTTACAGTAAAAATCATAAATATCATTATTAGAAGATGCTGTGGAAATAGTTATTGATCAACAAACAAAATTCAACACTACCAATTGTGTGGAAGTAGTTTAAACAGCTTTTTCCCTATACTGAAAATTTTGCTAAATGGAGTTGGCCAACTTTGGACCACAATAGAAATATATATATATATATATATATATATATATATATATATATATATATATATATATATATATATATATATATATGATGAATAAATATGATCTGGACTACATCCGTTCATTCTGCAGTGCATAAATTGGCAATCCCGACGTTTCTCCAGAATCTCATCCAGCATTGACGAGGTGAACCCAACAGTTGAAGAGGGCAGATAACTCCGCTCCTATACACAGAGTAATAAAGCCACGCCCATTGACGTCAATCCACACACACCTGAGCCAAACAATTACTTACATTTCTTTGCCTATGTTCACCTTTTTGCCGATAAAATCTATCGATAACACATTTCCACACTGCGGGCAAATACAAATATCATCGATAGATTTTATCGGCAGAAAGGTGAACAAAGGAATGTGAGTAATTGTTTGGCTCAGGCATGTGTGGACTGACGTCATGTGATTTGATGTAAATGGACGTGGCTTCATTCCTCTATATATAGGAGCGGAGTTATCTGCTCCCTTCAACTGTTATTGGGTTCACCTCATCAATGCTAGATGATATTCTGGCGAAACGTTGGAACTGCGAATTTATGCACTGCAGAATGAACGGATAATATTTATTCATCATAATTTTTCCATCCAAGAAGGAATACGTATTAGCATATTCTTTTATATATATATATATATATATATATATATATATATATATATATATATAATTAAATGATGCCTGAAAATCCACTTCCTGAATGTGAGTACTTTAACAATGCAGACTGTGTTGAAGTCAACTAAGTTGTAGCAGACATTTGATTTAGAATTGTAAGACTCAGATATTGTCTACTGATCAAAAGGTTATCTAAAGAACATTTGCTGTTAGTTAATTGATCAGGTTTTAAAATTTTATTGACAAATATTGTATGAGTCTAACAAATTTATATTTTCAACACATATTTTAACTTTTTTTATTTTCACCAACAAAATATTCAGTATAGGGCAAGTCCTGATGCATTGCTACTGATAGCTTACTGCTGACTAAAGTTACCAGCGACACCATCAGCAATGTTTTTGGTGACAAAAACGACTATCTTCACATATTGGTTACAAACACGGCCAACTTCATATTTCAACGTTACATATCCCTGTAGTTACAGTAAAAATCATAAATATCATTATTAGAAGATGCTGTGGAAATAGTTATTGATCAACAAACAAAATTCAACACTACCAATTGTGTGGAAGTAGTTTAAACAGCTTTTTCCCTATACTGAAAATTTTGCTAAATGGAGTTGGCCAACTTTGGACCACAATAGAAATATATATATATATATATATATATATATGATGAATAAATATGATCTGGACTACATCCGTTCATTCTGCAGTGCATAAATTGGCAATCCCGACGTTTCTCCAGAATCTCATCCAGCATTGACGAGGTGAACCCAACAGATGAAGAGGGCAGATAAATCCGCTCCTATACACAGAGTAATAAAGCCACGCCCATTGACGTCAATCCACACACACCTGAGCCAAACAATTACTCACATTCCTTTGCCTATGTTCACCTTTTTGCCGATAAAATCTATCGATAACACATTTCCACACTGCGGGCAAATACAAATATCATCGATAGATTTTATCGGCAGAAAGGTGAACAAAGGAATGTGAGTAATTGTTTGGCTCAGGCATGTGTGGACTGACGTCATGTGATTTGATGTAAATGGACGTGGCTTCATTCCTCTATATATAGGAGCGGAGTTATCTGCTCCCTTCAACTGTTATTGGGTTCACCTCATCAATGCTAGATGATATTCTGGCGAAACGTTGGAACTGCGAATTTATGCACTGCAGAATGAACGGATGTTCTCCAGATAATATTTATTCATCATAATTTTTCCATCCAAGAAGGAATACATATTAGCATATTCTTTTATATATATATATATATATATATATATATATATATATATATATATATATATATATATATATATATATATAATTAAATGCTGCCTGAAAATCCACTTCCTGAATGTGAGTACTTTTAACAATGCAGACTGTGTTGAAGTCAACTAAGTTGTAGCAGACATTTGATTTAGAATTGTAAGACTCAGATATTGTCTACTGATCAAAAGGTTATCTAAAGAACATTTGCTGTTAGTTAATTGATCAGGTTTTAAAATTTTATTGACAAATATTGTATGAGTCTAAGAAATTTATATTTTCAACACATATTTTACCTTTTTTTTATTTTCACCAACAAAATATTCAGTATAGGGCAAGTCCTGATGCATTTGCTACTGATAGCTTACTGCTGACTAAAGTTACCAGCGACACCATCAGCAATGTTTTTGGTGACAAAAACGACTATCTTCACATTTTGGTTACAAACACGGCCAACTTCATATTTCAACGTTACATATCCCTGTAGTTACAGTAAAAATCATAAATATCATTATTAGAAGATGCTGTGGAAATAGTTATTGATCAACAAACAAAATTCAACACTACCAATTGTGTGGAAGTAGTTTAAACAGCTTTTTCCCTATACTGAAAATTTTGCTAAATGGAGTTGGCCAACTTTGGACCACAATAGAAATATATATATATATATATATATATATGATGAATAAATATGATCCGGACTACATCCGTTCATTCTGCAGTGCATAAATTGGCAATCCCGACGTTTCTCCAGAATCTCATCCAGCATTGACGAGGTGAACCCAACAGATGAAGAGGGCAGATAAATCCGCTCCTATACACAGAGTAATAAAGCCACGCCCATTGACGTCAATCCACACACACCTGAGCCAAACAATTACTCACATTCCTTTGCCTATGTTCACCTTTTTGCCGATAAAATCTATCGATAACACATTTCCACACTGCGGGCAAATACAAATATCATCGATAGATTTTATCGGCAGAAAGGTGAACAAAGGAATGTGAGTAATTGTTTGGCTCAGGCATGTGTGGACTGACGTCATGTGATTTGATGTAAATGGACGTGCCTTCATTCCTCTATATATAGGAGCGGAGTTATCTGCTCCCTTCAACTGTTATTGGGTTCACCTCATCAATGCTAGATGATATTCTGGCGAAACGTTGGAACTGCGAATTTATGCACTGCAGAATGAACGGATGTTCTCCAGATAATATTTATTCATCATAATTTTTCCATCCAAGAAGGAATACATATTAGCATATTCTTTTATATATATATATATATATATATATATATATATATATATATATATATATATAATTAAATGCTGCCTGAAAATCCACTTCCTGAATGTGAGTACTTTTAACAATGCAGACTGTGTTGAAGTCAACTAAGTTGTAGCAGACATTTGATTTAGAATTGTAAGACTCAGATATTGTCTACTGATCAAAAGGTTATCTAAAGAACATTTGCTGTTAGTTAATTGATCAGGTTTTAAAATTTTATTGACAAATATTGTATGAGTCTAAGAAATTTATATTTTCAACACATATTTTACCTTTTTTTTATTTTCACCAACAAAATATTCAGTATAGGGCAAGTCCTGATGCATTTGCTACTGATAGCTTACTGCTGACTAAAGTTACCAGCGACACCATCAGCAATGTTTTTGGTGACAAAAACGACTATCTTCACATATTGGTTACAAACACGGCCAACTTCATATTTCAACGTTACATATCCCTGTAGTTACAGTAAAAATCATAAATATCATTATTAGAAGATGCTGTGGAAATAGTTATTGATCAACAAACAAAATTCAACACTACCAATTGTGTGGAAGTAGTTTAAACAGCTTTTTCCCTATACTGAAAATTTTGCTAAATGGAGTTGGCCAACTTGGAACCACAATAGAAATATATATATATATATATATATATATATATATATGATGAATAAATATGATCTGGACTACATCTGTTCATTCTGCAGTGCATAAATTCGCAATCCCGACGTTTCTCCAGAATCTCATCCAGCATTGACGAGGTGAACCCAACAGTTGAAGAGGGCAGATAACTCCGCTCCTATACACAGAGGAATAAAGCCACGCCCATTGACGTCAATCCACACACACCTGAGCCAAACAATTACTCACATTCCTTTGCCTATGTTCACCTTTTTGCCAATAAAATCTTTCGATAACACATTTCCAAACTGCGGGCAAATACAAATATCATCGATAGATTTTATCGGCAGAAAGGTGAACAAAGGAATGTGAGTAATTGTTTGGCTCAGGCGTGTGTGGACTGACGTCAATGTGATTTGATGTAAATGGACGTGGCTTCATTCCTCTATATATAGGAGCGGAGTTATCTGCTCCCTTCAACTGTTATTGGGTTCACCTCATCAATGCTAGATGATATTCTGGCGAAACGTTGGAACTGCGAATTTATGCACTGCAGAATGAACGGATGTTCTTCAGATAATATTTATTCATCATAATTTTTCCATCCATGAAGGAATACGTATTAGCATATTCTTTTATATATATATATATATATATATAATTAAATGATGCCTGAAAATCCACTTCCTGAATGTGAGTACTTTAACAATGCAGACTGTGTTGAAGTCAACTAAGTTGTAG
The DNA here is from genome assembly GCA_036971475.1 of Prosapia bicincta. Taxonomy (NCBI): domain Eukaryota; kingdom Metazoa; phylum Arthropoda; class Insecta; order Hemiptera; family Cercopidae; genus Prosapia; species Prosapia bicincta. The sequence continues at coordinate 2,435,997 of JBAIZL010000010.1, forward strand.
CAGACATTTGATTTAGAATTGTAAGACTCAGATATTGTCTACTGATCAAAAGGTTATCTAAAGAACATTTGCTGTTAGTTAATTGATCAGGTTTTAAAATTTTATTGACAAATATTGTATGAGTCTAATAAATTTATATTTTCAACACATATTTTAACTTTTTTTATTTTCACCAACAAAATATTCAGTATAGGGCAAGTCCTGATGCATTGCTACTGATAGCTTACTGCTGACTAAAGTTATCAACGACACCATCAGCAATGTTTTTGGTGACAAAAATGACTATCTCCACATATTGGTTACAAACACGGCCAACTTCATATTTCAAAGATACATATCCCTGTAGTTACAGTAAAAATCATAAATATCATTATTAGAAGATGCTGTGGAAATAGTTATTGATCAACAAACAAAATTCAACACTACCAATTGTGTGGAAGTAGTTTAAACAGCTTTTTCCCTATACTGAAAATTTTGCTAAATGGAGTTGGCCAACTTTGGACCACAATAGAAATATATATATATATATATATATATATATATATATATATATATATATATATATATGATGAATAAATATGATCTGGACTACATCCGTTCATTCTGCAGTGCATAAATTGGCAATCCCGACGTTTCTCCAGAATCTCATCCAGCATTGACGAGGTGAACCCAACAGTTGAAGAGGGCAGATAACTCCGCTCCTATACACAGAGGAATAAAGCCACGCCCATTGACGTCAATCCACACACACCTGAGCCAAACAATTACTCACATTCCTTTGCCTAAGTTCACCTTTTTGCCGATAAAATCTTACGATAACACATTTCCAAACTGCGGGCAAATACAAATATCATCGATAGATTTTATCGGCAGAAAGGTGAACAAAGGAATGTGAGTAATTGTTTGGCTCAGGCGTGTGTGGACTGACGTCATGTGATTTGATGTAAATGGACGTGGCTTCATTCCTCTATATATAGGAGCGGAGTTATCTGCTCCCTTCAACTGTTATTGGGTTCACCTCATCAATGCTAGATGATATTCTGGCGAAACGTTGGAACTGCGAATTTATGCACTGCAGAATGAACGGATGTTCTCCAGATAATATTTATTCATCATAATTTTTCCATCCAAGAAGGAATACATATTAGCATATTCTTTTATATATATATATATATATATATATATATATATATAATTAAATGCTGCCTGAAAATCCACTTCCTGAATGTGAGTACTTTTAACAATGCAGACTGTGTTGAAGTCAACTAAGTTGTAGCAGACATTTGATTTAGAATTGTAAGACTCAGATATTGTCTACTGATCAAAAGGTTATCTAAAGAACATTTGCTGTTAGTTAATTGATCAGGTTTTAAAATTTTATTGACAAATATTGTATGAGTCTAAGAAATTTATATTTTCAACACATATTTTACCTTTTTTTTATTTTCACCAACAAAATATTCAGTATAGGGCAAGTCCTGATGCATTTGCTACTGATAGCTTACTGCTGACTAAAGTTACCAGCGACACCATCAGCAATGTTTTTGGTGACAAAAACGACTATCTTCACATATTGGTTACAAACACGGCCAACTTCATATTTCAACGTTACATATCCCTGTAGTTACAGTAAAAATCATAAATATCATTATTAGAAGATGCTGTGGAAATAGTTATTGATCAACAAACAAAATTCAACACTACCAATTGTGTGGAAGTAGTTTAAACAGCTTTTTCCCTATACTGAAAATTTTGCTAAATGGAGTTGGCCAACTTGGAACCACAATAGAAATATATATATATATATATATATATATATATGATGAATAAATATGATCTGGACTACATCTGTTCATTCTGCAGTGCATAAATTCGCAATCCCGACGTTTCTCCAGAATCTCATCCAGCATTGACGAGGTGAACCCAACAGTTGAAGAGGGCAGATAACTCCGCTCCTATACACAGAGGAATAAAGCCACGCCCATTGACGTCAATCCACACACACCTGAGCCAAACAATTACTCACATTCCTTTGCCTATGTTCACCTTTTTGCCAATAAAATCTTTCGATAACACATTTCCAAACTGCGGGCAAATACAAATATCATCGATAGATTTTATCGGCAGAAAGGTGAACAAAGGAATGTGAGTAATTGTTTGGCTCAGGCGTGTGTGGACTGACGTCAATGTGATTTGATGTAAATGGACGTGGCTTCATTCCTCTATATATAGGAGCGGAGTTATCTGCTCCCTTCAACTGTTATTGGGTTCACCTCATCAATGCTAGATGATATTCTGGCGAAACGTTGGAACTGCGAATTTATGCACTGCAGAATGAACGGATGTTCTTCAGATAATATTTATTCATCATAATTTTTCCATCCATGAAGGAATACGTATTAGCATATTCTTTTATATATATATATATATATATATAATTAAATGATGCCTGAAAATCCACTTCCTGAATGTGAGTACTTTAACAATGCAGACTGTGTTGAAGTCAACTAAGTTGTAGCAGACATTTGATTTAGAATTGTAAGACTCAGATATTGTCTACTGATCAAAAGGTTATCTAAAGAACATTTGCTGTTAGTTAATTGATCAGGTTTTAAAATTTTATTGACAAATATTGTATGAGTCTAATAAATTTATATTTTCAACACATATTTTAACTTTTTTTATTTTCACCAACAAAATATTCAGTATAGGGCAAGTCCTGATGCATTGCTACTGATAGCTTACTGCTGACTAAAGTTATCAACGACACCATCAGCAATGTTTTTGGTGACAAAAATGACTATCTCCACATATTGGTTACAAACACGGCCAACTTCATATTTCAAAGATACATATCCCTGTAGTTACAGTAAAAATCATAAATATCATTATTAGAAGATGCTGTGGAAATAGTTATTGATCAACAAACAAAATTCAACACTACCAATTGTGTGGAAGTAGTTTAAACAGCTTTTTCCCTATACTGAAAATTTTGCTAAATGGAGTTGGCCAACTTTGGACCACAATAGAAATATATATATATATATATATATATATATATATATATATATATATATATATATATATGATGAATAAATATGATCTGGACTACATCCGTTCATTCTGCAGTGCATAAATTGGCAATCCCGACGTTTCTCCAGAATCTCATCCAGCATTGACGAGGTGAACCCAACAGTTGAAGAGGGCAGATAACTCCGCTCCTATACACAGAGGAATAAAGCCACGCCCATTGACGTCAATCCACACACACCTGAGCCAAACAATTACTCACATTCCTTTGCCTAAGTTCACCTTTTTGCCGATAAAATCTTACGATAACACATTTCCAAACTGCGGGCAAATACAAATATCATCGATAGATTTTATCGGCAGAAAGGTGAACAAAGGAATGTGAGTAATTGTTTGGCTCAGGCGTGTGTGGACTGACGTCATGTGATTTGATGTAAATGGACGTGGCTTCATTCCTCTATATATAGGAGCGGAGTTATCTGCTCCCTTCAACTGTTATTGGGTTCACCTCATCAATGCTAGATGATATTCTGGCGAAACGTTGGAACTGCGAATTTATGCACTGCAGAATGAACGGATGTTCTCCAGATAATATTTATTCATCATAATTTTTCCATCCAAGAAGGAATATATATATATATATATATATATATATATATATATATATATATATATATATATAATTAAATGATGCCTGAATATCAACTTCCTGAATGTGAGTACTTTAACAATGCAGACTGTGTTGAAGTCAACTAAGTTGTAGCAGACATTTGATTTAGAATTGTAAGACTCAGATATTGTCTACTGATCAAAAGGTTATCTAAAGAACATTTGCTGTTAGTTAATTGATCAGGTTTTAAAATTTTATTGACAAATATTGTATGAGTCTAACAAATTTATATTTTCAACACATATTTTAACTTTTTTTATTTTCACCAACAAAATATTCAGTATAGGGCAAGTCCTGATGCATTGCTACTGATAGCTTACTGCTGACTAAAGTTACCAGCGACATCATCAGCAATGTTTTTGGTGACAAAAACGACTATCTTCACATATTGGTTACAAACACGGCCAACTTCATATTTCAACGTTACATATCCCTGTAGTTACAGTAAAAATCATAAATATCATTATTAGAAGATGCTGTGGAAATAGTTATTGATCAACAAACAAAATTCAACACTATCAATTGTGTGGAAGTAGTTTAAACAGCTTTTTCCCTATACTGAAAATTTTGCTAAATGGAGTTGGCCAACTTTGAACCACAATAGAAATATATATATATATATATATATATATATATATATATATATATATATATATATATATATATATATATGATGAATAAATATGATCTGGACTACATCCGTTCATTCTGCAGTGCATAAATTCGCAATCCCGACGTTTCTCCAGAATCTCATCTAGCATTGACGAGGTGAACCCAACAGTTGAAGAGGGCAGATAACTCCGCTCCTATACACAGAGGAATAAAGCCACGCCCATTGACGTCAATCCACACACACCTGAGCCAAACAATTACTCACATTCCTTTGCCTATGTTCACCTTTTTGCCGATAAAATCTATCGATAACACATTTCCACACTGCGGGTAAATACTAATATCATCGATAGATTTTATCGGCAGAAAGGTGAACAAAGGAATGTGAGTAATTGTTTGGCTCAGGCGTGTGTGGACTGACGTCAATGTGATTTGATGTAAATGGACGTGGCTTCATTCCTCTATATATAGGAGCGGAGTTATCTGCTCCCTTCAACTGTTATTGGGTTCACCTCATCAATGCTAGATGATATTCTGGCGAAACGTTGGAACTGCGAATTTATGCACTGCAGAATGAACGGATGTTCTCCAGATAATATTTATTCATCATAATTTTTCCATCCAAGAAGGAATATGTATTAGCATATTCTTTTATATATATATATATATATATATATATATATATATATATATATATAATTAAATGATGCCTGAAAATCCACTTCCTGAATGTGAGTACTTTAACAATGCAGACTGTGTTGAAGTCAACTAAGTTGTAGCAGACATTTGATTTAGAATTGTAAGACTCAGATATTGTCTACTGATCAAAAGGTTATCTAAAGAACATTTGCTGTTAGTTAATTGATCAGGTTTTAAAATTTTATTGACAAATATTGTATGAGTCTAATAAATTTATATTTTCAACACATATTTTAACTTATTTTATTTTCACCAACAAAATATTCAGTATAGGGCAAGTCCTGATGCATTGCTACTGATAGCTTACTGCTGACTAAAGTTATCAGTGACACCATCAGCAATGTTTTTGGTGACAAAAACGACTATCTCCACATATTGGTTACAAACACGGCCAACTTCATATTTCAAAGTTACATATCCCTGTAGTTACAGTAAAAATCATAAATATCATTATTAGAAGATGCTGTGGAAATAGTTATTGATCAACAAACAAAATTCAACACTACCAATTGTGTGGAAGTAGTTTAAACAGCTTTTTCCCTATACTGAAAATTTTGCTAAATGGAGTTGGCCAACTTTGGACCACAATAGAAATATATATATATATATATATATATATATATATATATATATATATATATATATATATATATATGTATATATATATATATATGATGAATAAATATGATCTGGACTACATCCGTTCATTCTGCAGTGCATAAATTGGCAATCCCGACGTTTCTCCAGAATCTCATCCAGCATTGACGAGGTGAACCCAACAGTTGAAGAGGGCAGATAACTCCGCTCCTATACACAGAGTAATAAAGCCACGCCCATTGACGTCAATCCACACACACCTGAGCCAAACAATTACTCACATTCCTTTGCCTATGTTCACCTTTTTGCCGATAAAATCTATCGATAACACATTTCCACACTGCGGGCAAATACAAATATCATCGATAGATTTTATCGGCAGAAAGGTGAACAAAGGAATGTGAGTAATTGTTTGGCTCAGGCATGTGTGGACTGACGTCATGTGATTTGATGTAAATGGACGTGGCTTCATTCCTCTATATATAGGAGCGGAGTTATCTGCTCCCTTCAACTGTTATTGGGTTCACCTCATCAATGCTAGATGATATTCTGGCGAAACGTTGGAACTGCGAATTTATGCACTGCAGAATGAACGGATGTTCTCCAGATAATATTTATTCATCATAATTTTTCCATCCAAGAAGGAATATATATATATATATATATATATATATATATATATATATATATAATTAAATGATGCCTGAATATCAACTTCCTGAATGTGAGTACTTTAACAATGCAGACTGTGTTGAAGTCAACTAAGTTGTAGCAGACATTTGATTTAGAATTGTAAGACTCAGATATTGTCTACTGATCAAAAGGTTATCTAAAGAACATTTGCTGTTAGTTAATTGATCAGGTTTTAAAATTTTATTGACAAATATTGTATGAGTCTAACAAATTTATATTTTCAACACATATTTTAACTTTTTTTATTTTCACCAACAAAATATTCAGTATAGGGCAAGTCCTGATGCATTGCTACTGATAGCTTACTGCTGACTAAAGTTACCAGCGACACCATCAGCAATGTTTTTGGTGACAAAAACGACTATCTTCACATATTGGTTACAAACACGGCCAACTTCATATTTCAACGTTACATATCCCTGTAGTTACAGTAAAAATCATAAATATCATTATTAGAAGATGCTGTGGAAATAGTTATTGATCAACAAACAAAATTCAACACTATCAATTGTGTGGAAGTAGTTTAAACAGCTTTTTCCCTATACTGAAAATTTTGCTAAATGGAGTTGGCCAACTTTGAACCACAATAGAAATATATATATATATATATATATATATATATATATATATATATATATATATATATATATGATGAATAAATATGATCTGGACTACATCCGTTCATTCTGCAGTGCATAAATTGGCAATCCCGACGTTTCTCCAGAATCTCATCCAGCATTGACGAGGTGAACCCAACAGTTGAAGAGGGCAGATAACTCCGCTCCTATACACAGAGGAATAAAGCCACGCCCATTGACGTCAATCCACACACACCTGAGCCAAACAATTACTCACATTCCTTTACCTATGTTCACCTTTTTGCCGACAAAAGCTATCGATAACACATTTCTACACTGCGGGCAAATACAAATATCATCGATAGATTTTATCGGCAGAAAGGTGAACAAAGGAATGTGAGTAATTGTTTGGCTCAGGCGTGTGTGGACTGACGTCAAAGTGATTTGATGTAAATGGACGTGGCTTCATTCCTCTATATATAGGAGCAGAGTTATCTGCTCCCTTCAACTGTTATTGGGTTCACCTCATCAATGCTAGATGATATTCTGGCGAAACGTTGGAACTGCGAATTTATGCACTGCAGAATGAACGGATGTTCTCCAGATAATATTTATTCATCATAATTTTTCCATCCAAGAAGGAATATGTATTAGCATATTCTTTTATATATATATATATATGATGAATAAATATGATCTGGACTACATCCGTTCATTCTGCAGTGCATAAATTCGCAATCCCGACGTTTCTCCAGAATCTCATCCAGCATTGACGATGTGAACCCAACAGTTGAAGAGGGCAGATAACTCCGCTCCTATACACAGAGGAATAAAGCCACGCCCATTGACGTCAATCCACACACACCTGAGCCAAACAATTACTCACATTCCTTTGCCTATGTTCACCTTTTTGCCGATAAAATCTATCGATAACACATTTCCACACTGCGGGTAAATACAAATATCATCGATAGATTTTATCGGCAGAAAGGTGAACAAAGGAATGTGAGTAATTGTTTGGCTCAGGCGTGTGTGGACTGACGTCAATGTGATTTGATGTAAATGGACGTGGCTTCATTCCTCTATATATAGGAGCGGAGTTATCTGCTCCCTTCAACTGTTATTGGGTTCACCTCATCAATGCTAGATGATATTCTGGCGAAACGTTGGAACTGCGAATTTATGCACTGCAGAATGAACGGATGTTCTCCAGATAATATTTATTCATCATAATTTTTCCATCCAAGAAGGAATATGTATTAGCATATTCTTTTATATATATATATATATATATATATATATATATATATATATATATATATATATAATTAAATGATGCCTGAAAATCCACTTCCTGAATGTGAGTACTTTAACAATGCAGACTGTGTTGAAGTCAACTAAGTTGTAGCAGACATTTGATTTAGAATTGTAAGACTCAGATATTGTCTACTGATCAAAAGGTTATCTAAAGAACATTTGCTGTTAGTTAATTGATCAGGTTTTAAAATTTTATTGACAAATATTGTATGAGTCTAATAAATTTATATTTTCAACACATATTTTAACTTATTTTATTTTCACCAACAAAATATTCAGTATAGGGCAAGTCCTGATGCATTGCTACTGATAGCTTACTGCTGACTAAAGTTATCAGTGACACCATCAGCAATGTTTTTGGTGACAAAAACGACTATCTCCACATATTGGTTACAAACACGGCCAACTTCATATTTCAAAGTTACATATCCCTGTAGTTACAGTAAAAATCATAAATATCATTATTAGAAGATGCTGTGGAAATAGTTATTGATCAACAAACAAAATTCAACACTACCAATTGTGTGGAAGTAGTTTAAACAGCTTTTTCCCTATACTGAAAATTTTGCTAAATGGAGTTGGCCAACTTTGGACCACAATAGAAATATATATATATATATATATATATATATATATATATATATATATATATGATGAATAAATATGATCTGGACTACATCCGTTCATTCTGCAGTGCATAAATTGGCAATCCCGACGTTTCTCCAGAATCTCATCCAGCATTGACGAGGTGAACCCAACAGTTGAAGAGGGCAGATAACTCCGCTCCTATACACAGAGTAATAAAGCCACGCCCATTGACGTCAATCCACACACACCTGAGCCAAACAATTACTCACATTCCTTTGCCTATGTTCACCTTTTTGCCGATAAAATCTATCGATAACACATTTCCACACTGCGGGCAAATACAAATATCATCGATAGATTTTATCGGCAGAAAGGTGAACAAAGGAATGTGAGTAATTGTTTGGCTCAGGCATGTGTGGACTGACGTCATGTGATTTGATGTAAATGGACGTGGCTTCATTCCTCTATATATAGGAGCGGAGTTATCTGCTCCCTTCAACTGTTATTGGGTTCACCTCATCAATGCTAGATGATATTCTGGCGAAACGTTGGAACTGCGAATTTATGCACTGCAGAATGAACGGATGTTCTCCAGATAATATTTATTCATCATAATTTTTCCATCCAAGAAGGAATACGTATTAGCATATTCTTTTATATATATATATATATATATATATATAATTAAATGATGCCTGAAAATCCACTTCCTGAATGTGAGTACTTTAACAATGCAGACTGTGTTGAAGTCAACTAAGTTGTAGCAGACATTTGATTTAGAATTGTAAGACTCAGATATTGTCTACTGATCAAAAGGTTATCTAAAGAACATTTGCTGTTAGTTATTTAATCAGGTTTTAAAATTTTATTGACAAATATTGTATGAGTCTAATAAATTTATATTTTCAACACATATTTTAACTTTTTTTATTTTCACCAACAAAATATTCAGTATAGGGCAAGTCCTGATGCATTGCTACTGATAGCTTACTGCTGACTAAAGTTATCAACGACACCATCAGCAATGTTTTTGGTGACAAAAACGACTATCTCCACATATTGGTTACAAACACGGCCAACTTCATATTTCAAAGTTACATATCCCTGTAGTTACAGTAAAAATCATAAATATCATTATTAGAAGATGCTGTGGAAATAGTTATTGATCAACAAACAAAATTCAACACTACCAATTGTGTGGAAGTAGTTTAAACAGCTTTTTCCCTATACTGAAAATTTTGCTAAATGGAGTTGGCCAACTTTGGACCACAATAGAAATATATATATATATATATATATATATATATATATATATATATATATGATGAATAAATATGATCTGGACTACATCCGTTCATTCTGCAGTGCATAAATTGGCAATCCCGACGTTTCTCCAGAATCTCATCCAGCATTGACGAGGTGAACCCAACAGTTGAAGAGGGCAGATAACTCCGCTCCTATACACAGAGGAATAAAGCCACGCCCATTGACGTCAATCCACACACACCTGAGCCAAACAATTACTCACATTCCTTTGCCTATGTTCACCTTTTTGCCAATAAAATCTTTCGATAACACATTTCCAAACTGCGGGCAAATACAAATATCATCGATAGATTTTATCGGCAGAAAGGTGAACAAAGGAATGTGAGTAATTGTTTGGCTCAGGCGTGTGTGGACTGACGTCATGTGATTTGATGTAAATGGACGTGGCTTCATTCCTCTATATATAGGAGCGGAGTTATCTGCTCCCTTCAACTGTTATTGGGTTCACCTCATCAATGCTAGATGATATTCTGGCGAAACGTTGGAACTGCGAATTTATGCACTGCAGAATGAACGGATGTTCTCCAGATAATATTTATTCATCATAATTTTTCCATCCAAGAAGGAATATGTATTAGCATATTCTTTTATATATATATATATATATATATATATAATTAAATGATGCCTGAAAATCCACTTCCTGAATGTGAGTACTTTAACAATGCAGACTGTGTTGAAGTCAACTAAGTTGTAGCAGACATTTGATTTAGAATTGTAAGACTCAGATATTGTCTACTGATCAAAAGGTTATCTAAAGAACATTTGCTGTTAGTTAATTGATCAGGTTTTAAAATTTTATTGACAAATATTGTATGAGTCTAACAAATTTATATTTTCAACACATATTTTAACTTTTTTTATTTTCACCAACAAAATATTCAGTATAGGGCAAGTCCTGATGCATTGCTACTGATAGCTTACTGCTGACTAAAGTTACCAGCGACACCATCAGCAATGTTTTTGGTGACAAAAACGACTATCTTCACATATTGGTTACAAACACGGCCAACTTCATATTTCAAAGTTACATATCCCTGTAGTTACAGTAAAAATCATAAATATCATTATTAGAAGATGCTGTGGAAATAGTTATTGATCAACAAACAAAATTCAACACTACCAAATGTGTGGAAGTAGTTTAAACAGCTTTTTCCCTATACTGAAAATTTTGCTAAATGGAGTTGGCCAACTTTGGACCACAATAGAAATATATATATATATATATGATGAATAAATATGATCTGGCCTACATCCGTTCATTCTGCAGTGCATAAATTGGCAATCCCGACGTTTCTCCAGAATCTCATCCAGCATTGACGAGGTGAACCCAACAGTTGAAGAGGGCAGATAACTCCGCTCCTATACACAGAGGAATAAAGCCACGCCCATTGACGTCAATCCACACACACCTGAGCCAAACAATTACTCACATTCCTTTACCTATGTTCACCTTTTTGCCGACAAAAGCTATCGATAACACATTTCCACACTGCGGGCAAATACAAATATCATCGATAGATTTTATCGGCAGAAAGGTGAACAAAGGAATGTGAGTAATTGTTTGGCTCAGGCGTGTGTGGACTGACGTCAAAGTGATTTGATGTAAATGGACGTGGCTTCATTCCTCTATATATAGGAGCAGAGTTATCTGCTCCCTTCAACTGTTATTGGGTTCACCTCATCAATGCTAGATGATATTCTGGCGAAACGTTGGAACTGCGAATTTATGCACTGCAGAATGAACGGATGTTCTCCAGATAATATTCATTCATCATAATTTTTCCATCCAAGAAGGAATATGTATTAGCATATTCTTTTATATATATATATATATATATATATATATATATATATATATATATATATATATATATATATATATATATATATGATGAATAAATATGATCTGGACTACATCCGTTCATTCTGCAGTGCATAAATTCGCAATCCCGACGTTTCTCCAGAATCTCATCCAGCATTGACGAGGTGAACCCAACAGTTGAAGAGGGCAGATAACTCCGCTCCTATACACAGAGGAATAAAGCCACGCCCATTGACGTCAATCCACACACACCTGAGCCAAACAATTACTCACATTCCTTTGCCTATGTTCACCTTTTTGCCGATAAAATCTATCGATAACACATTTCCACACTGCGGGTAAATACAAATATCATCGATAGATTTTATCGGCAGAAAGGTGAACAAAGGAATGTGAGTAATTGTTTGGCTCAGGCGTGTGTGGACTGACGTCAATGTGATTTGATGTAAATGGACGTGGCTTCATTCCTCTATATATAGGAGCGGAGTTATCTGCTCCCTTCAACTGTTATTGGGTTCACCTCATCAATGCTAGATGATATTCTGGCGAAACGTTGGAACTGCGAATTTATGCACTGCAGAATGAACGGATGTTCTCCAGATAATATTTATTCATCATAATTTTTCCATCCAAGAAGGAATATGTATTAGCATATTCTTTTATATATATATATATATATATATATATATATATATATATATATATATAATTAAATGATGCCTGAAAATCCACTTCCTGAATGTGAGTACTTTAACAATGCAGACTGTGTTGAAGTCAACTAAGTTGTAGCAGACATTTGATTTAGAATTGTAAGACTCAGATATTGTCTACTGATCAAAAGGTTATCTAAAGAACATTTGCTGTTAGTTAATTGATCAGGTTTTAAAATTTTATTGACAAATATTGTATGAGTCTAATAAATTTATATTTTCAACACATATTTTAACTTATTTTATTTTCACCAACAAAATATTCAGTATAGGGCAAGTCCTGATGCATTGCTACTGATAGCTTACTGCTGACTAAAGTTATCAGTGACACCATCAGCAATGTTTTTGGTGACAAAAACGACTATCTCCACATATTGGTTACAAACACGGCCAACTTCATATTTCAAAGTTACATATCCCTGTAGTTACAGTAAAAATCATAAATATCATTATTAGAAGATGCTGTGGAAATAGTTATTGATCAACAAACAAAATTCAACACTACCAATTGTGTGGAAGTAGTTTAAACAGCTTTTTCCCTATACTGAAAATTTTGCTAAATGTAGTTGGCCAACTTTGGACCACAATAGAAATATATATATATATATATATATATATATATATATATATATATATATATATATATATATATGATGAATAAATATGATCTGGACTACATCCGTTCATTCTGCAGTGCATAAATTGGCAATCCCGACGTTTCTCCAGAATCTCATCCAGCATTGACGAGGTGAACCCAACAGTTGAAGAGGGCAGATAACTCCGCTCCTATACACAGAGTAATAAAGCCACGCCCATTGACGTCAATCCACACACACCTGAGCCAAACAATTACTCACATTCCTTTGCCTATGTTCACCTTTTTGCCGATAAAATCTATCGATAACACATTTCCACACTGCGGGCAAATACAAATATCATCGATAGATTTTATCGGCAGAAAGGTGAACAAAGGAATGTGAGTAATTGTTTGGCTCAGGCATGTGTGGACTGACGTCATGTGATTTGATGTAAATGGACGTGGCTTCATTCCTCTATATATAGGAGCGGAGTTATCTGCTCCCTTCAACTGTTATTGGGTTCACCTCATCAATGCTAGATGATATTCTGGCGAAACGTTGGAACTGCGAATTTATGCACTGCAGAATGAACGGATGTTCTCCAGATAATATTTATTCATCATAATTTTTCCATCCAAGAAGGAATACGTATTAGCATATTCTTTTATATATATATATATATATATATATATATATATATATATATATATATATATATATATATAATTAAATGATGCCTGAAAATCCACTTCCTGAATGTGAGTACTTTAACAATGCAGACTGTGTTGAAGTCAACTAAGTTGTAGCAGACATTTGATTTAGAATTGTAAGACTCAGATATTGTCTACTGATCAAAAGGTTATCTAAAGAACATTTGCTGTTAGTTATTTGATCAGGTTTTAAAATTTTATTGACAAATATTGTATGAGTCTAATAAATTTATATTTTCAACACATATTTTAACTTTTTTTATTTTCACCAACAAAATATTCAGTATAGGGCAAGTCCTGATGCATTGCTACTGATAGCTTACTGCTGACTAAAGTTATCAACGACACCATCAGCAATGTTTTTGGTGACAAAAACGACTATCTCCACATATTGGTTACAAACACGGCCAACTTCATATTTCAAAGTTACATATCCCTGTAGTTACAGTAAAAATCATAAATATCATTATTAGAAGATGCTGTGGAAATAGTTATTGATCAACAAACAAAATTCAACACTACCAATTGTGTGGAAGTAGTTTAAACAGCTTTTTCCCTATACTGAAAATTTTGCTAAATGGAGTTGGCCAACTTTGGACCACAATAGAATATATATATATATATATATATATATATATATATATATATATATATATATGATGAATAAATATGATCTGGACTACATCCGTTCATTCTGCAGTGCATAAATTGGCAATCCCGACGTTTCTCCAGAATCTCATCCAGCATTGACGAGGTGAACCCAACAGTTGAAGAGGGCAGATAACTCCGCTCCTATACACAGAGGAATAAAGCCACGCCCATTGACGTCAATCCACACACACCTGAGCCAAACAATTACTCACATTCCTTTGCCTATGTTCACCTTTTTGCCAATAAAATCTTTCGATAACACATTTCCAAACTGCGGGCAAATACAAATATGATCGATAGATTTTATCGGCAGAAAGGTGAACAAAGGAATGTGAGTAATTGTTTGGCTCAGGCGTGTGTGGACTGACGTCATGTGATTTGATGTAAATGGACGTGGCTTCATTCCTCTATATATAGGAGCGGAGTTATCTGCTCCCTTCAACTGTTATTGGGTTCACCTCATCAATGCTAGATGATATTCTGGCGAAACGTTGGAACTGCGAATTTATGCACTGCAGAATGAACGGATGTTCTCCAGATAATATTTATTCATCATAATTTTTCCATCCAAGAAGGAATATGTATTAGCATATTCTTTTATATATATATATATATATATATATATATATATATATATATATATATATATATATATAATTAAATGATGCCTGAAAATCCACTTCCTGAATGTGAGTACTTTAACAATGCAGACTGTGTTGAAGTCAACTAAGTTGTAGCAGACATTTGATTTAGAATTGTAAGACTCAGATATTGTCTACTGATCAAAAGGTTATCTAAAGAACATTTGCTGTTAGTTAATTGATCAGGTTTTAAAATTTTATTGACAAATATTGTATGAGTCTAACAAATTTATATTTTCAACACATATTTTAACTTTTTTTATTTTCACCAACAAAATATTCAGTATAGGGCAAGTCCTGATGCATTGCTACTGATAGCTTACTGCTGACTAAAGTTACCAGCGACACCATCAGCAATGTTTTTGGTGACAAAAACGACTATCTTCACATATTGGTTACAAACACGGCCAACTTCATATTTCAAAGTTACATATCCCTGTAGTTACAGTAAAAATCATAAATATCATTATTAGAAGATGCTGTGGAAATAGTTATTGATCAACAAACAAAATTCAACACTACCAAATGTGTGGAAGTAGTTTAAACAGCTTTTTCCCTATACTGAAAATTTTGCTAAATGGAGTTGGCCAACTTTGGACCACAATAGAAATATATATATATATATATATGATGAATAAATATGATCTGGCCTACATCCGTTCATTCTGCAGTGCATAAATTGGCAATCCCGACGTTTCTCCAGAATCTCATCCAGCATTGACGAGGTGAACCAAACAGTTGAAGAGGGCAGATAACTCCGCTCCTATACACAGAGTAATAAAGCCACGCCCATTGACGTCAATCCACACACACCTGAGCCAAACAATTACTCACATTCCTTTGCCTATGTTCACCTTATTGCCGATAAAATCTATCGATAACACATTTCCACACAGCGGGCAAATACAAATATCATCGATAGATTTTATCGGCAGAAAGGTGAACAAAGGAATGTGAGTAATTGTTTGGGTCAGGCATGTGTGGACTGACGTCATGTGATTTGATGTAAATGGACGTGGCTTCATTCCTCTATATATAGGAGCGGAGTTATCTGCTCCCTTCAACTGTTATTGGGTTCACCTCATCAATGCTAGATGATATTCTGGCGAAACGTTGGAACTGCGAATTTATGCACTGCAGAATGAACGGATGTTCTCCAGATAATATTTATTCATCATAATTTTTCCATCCAAGAAGGAATACGTATTAGCATATTCTTTTATATATATATATATATATATATATATATATATATATATATATATATAATTAAATGATGCCTGAAAATCCACTTCCTGAATGTGAGTACTTTAACAATGCAGACTGTGTTGAAGTCAACTAAGTTGTAGCAGACATTTGATTTAGAATTGTAAGACTCAGATATTGTCTACTGATCAAAAGGTTATCTAAAGAACATTTGCTGTTAGTTAATTGATCAGGTTTTAAAATTTTATTGACAAATATTGTATGAGTCTAACAAATTTATATTTTCAACACATATTTTAACTTTTTTTATTTTCACCAACAAAATATTCAGTATAGGGCAAGTCCTGATGCATTGCTACTGATAGCTTACTGCTGACTAAAGTTACCAGCGACACCATCAGCAATGTTTTTGGTGACAAAAACGACTATCTTCACATATTGGTTACAAACACGGCCAACTTCATATTTCAACGTTACATATCCCTGTAGTTACAGTAAAAATCATAAATATCATTATTAGAAGATGCTGTGGAAATAGTTATTGATCAACAAACAAAATTCAACACTACCAATTGTGTGGAAGTAGTTTAAACAGCTTTTTCCCTATACTGAAAATTTTGCTAAATGGAGTTGGCCAACTTTGAACCACAATAGAAATATATATATATATGTATATATATATATATATATAAATATATATATATATATATATATATATATATATATATATATATATATATATATATATATGATGAATAAATATGATCTGGACTACATCCGTTCATTCTGCAGTGCATAAATTCGCAATCCCGACGTTTCTCCAGAATCTCATCCAGCATTGACGAGGTGAACCCAACAGTTGAAGAGGGCAGATAACTCCGCTCCTATACACAGAGGAATAAAGCCACGCCCATTGACGTCAATCCACACACACCTGAGCCAAACAATTACTCACATTCCTTTGCCTATGTTCACCTTTTTGCCGACAAAATCTATCGATAACACATTTCCACACTGCGGGCAAATACAAATATCATCGATAGATTTTATCGGCAGAAAGGTGAACAAAGGAATGTGAGTAATTGTTTGGCTCAGGCGTGTGTGGACTGACGTCAATGTGATTTGATGTAAATGGACGTGGCTTCATTCCTCTATATATAGGAGCGGAGTTATCTGCTCCCTTCAACTGTTATTGGGTTCACCTCATCAATGCTAGATGATATTCTGGCGAAACGTTGGAACTGCGAATTTATGCACTGTAGAATGAACGGATGTTCTCCAGATAATATTTATTCATCATAATTTTTCCATCCATGAAGGAATACGTATTAGCATATTCTTTTATTTATATATATATATATATATATATATATATATATATATATATATATATATATATATATATATATAATTAAATGATGCCTGAAAATCCACTTCCTGAATGTGAGTACTTTAACAATGCAGACTGTGTTGAAGTCAACTAAGTTGTAGCAGACATTTGATTTAGAATTGTAAGACTCAGATATTGTCTACTGATCAAAAGGTTATCTAAAGAACATTTGCTGTTAGTTAATTGATCAGGTTTTAAAATTTTATTGACAAATATTGTATGAGTCTAATAAATTTATATTTTCAACACATATTTAACCTTTTTTTATTTTCACCAACAAAATATTCAGTATAGGGCAAGTCCTGATGCATTGCTACTGATAGCTTACTGCTGACTAAAGTTATCAACGACACCATCAGCAATGTTTTTGGTGACAAAAACGACTATCTCCACATATTGGTTACAAACACGGCCAACTTCATATTTCAAAGTTACATATCCCTGTAGTTACAGTAAAAATCATAAATATCATTATTAGAAGATGCTGTGGAAATAGTTATTGATCAACAAACAAAATTCAACACTACCAATTGTGTGGAAGTAGTTTAAACAGCTTTTTCCCTATACTGAAAATTTTGCTAAATGGAGTTGGCCAACTTTGGACCACAATAGAAATATATATATATATATATATATATATATATATGATGAATAAATATGATCTGGACTACATCCGTTCATTCTGCAGTGCATAAATTGGCAATCCCGACGTTTCTCCAGAATCTCATCCAGCATTGACGAGGTGAACCCAACAGTTGAAGAGGGCAGATAACTCCGCTCCTATACACAGAGGAATAAAGCCACGCCCATTGACGTCAATCCACACACACCTGAGCCAAACAATTACTCACATTCCTTTGCCTATGTTCATCTTTTTGCCAATAAAATCTTTCGATAACACATTTCCAAACTGCGGGCAAATACAAATATCATCGATAGATTTTATCGGCAGAAAGGTGAACAAAGGAATGTGAGTAATTGTTTGGCTCAGGCGGGTGTGGACTGACGTCATGTGATTTGATGTAAATGGACGTGGCTTCATTCCTCTATATATAGGAGCGGAGTTATCTGCTCCCTTCAACTGTTATTGGGTTCACCTCATCAATGCTAGATGATAATCTGGCGAAACGTTGGAACTGCGAATTTATGCACTGCAGAATGAACGGTTGTTCTCCAGATAATATTTATTCATCATAATTTTTCCATCCAAGAAGGAATATGTATTAGCATATTCTTTTATATATATATATATATATATATATATATATATATATATATATATATATATATATATATAATTAAATGATGCCTGAAAATCCACTTCCTGAATGTGAGTACTTTAACAATGCAGACTGTGTTGAAGTCAACTAAGTTGTAGCAGACATTTGATTTAGAATTGTAAGACTCAGATATTGTCTACTGATCAAAAGGTTATCTAAAGAACATTTGCTGTTAGTTAATTGATCAGGTTTTAAAATTTTATTGACAAATATTGTATGAGTCTAACAAATTTATATTTTCAACACATATTTTAACTTTTTTTATTTTCACCAACAAAATATTCAGTATAGGGCAAGTCCTGATGCATTGCTACTGATAGCTTACTGCTGACTAAAGTTACCAGCGACACCATCAGCAATGTTTTTGGTGACAAAAACGACTATCTTCACATATTGGTTACAAACACGGCCAACTTCATATTTCAAAGTTACATATCCCTGTAGTTACAGTAAAAATCATAAATATCATTATTAGAAGATGCTGTGGAAATAGTTATTGATCAACAAACAAAATTCAACACTACCAAATGTGTGGAAGTAGTTTAAACAGCTTTTTCCCTATACTGAAAATTTTGCTAAATGGAGTTGGCCAACTTTGGACCACAATAGAAATATATATATATATATATGATGAATAAATATGATCTGGCCTACATCCGTTCATTCTGCAGTGCATAAATTGGCAATCCCGACGTTTCTCCAGAATCTCATCCAGCATTGACGAGGTGAACCAAACAGTTGAAGAGGGCAGATAACTCCGCTCCTATACACAGAGTAATAAAGCCACGCCCATTGACGTCAATCCACACACACCTGAGCCAAACAATTACTCACATTCCTTTGCCTATGTTCACCTTATTGCCGATAAAATCTATCGATAACACATTTCCACACAGCGGGCAAATACAAATATCATCGATAGATTTTATCGGCAGAAAGGTGAACAAAGGAATGTGAGTAATTGTTTGGG
The DNA here is from genome assembly GCA_036971475.1 of Prosapia bicincta. Lineage (NCBI taxonomy): Eukaryota > Metazoa > Arthropoda > Insecta > Hemiptera > Cercopidae > Prosapia > Prosapia bicincta. Next base: position 2,456,068 of record JBAIZL010000010.1, read on the forward strand.
TCAGGCATGTGTGGACTGACGTCATGTGATTTGATGTAAATGGACGTGGCTTCATTCCTCTATATATAGGAGCGGAGTTATCTGCTCCCTTCAACTGTTATTGGGTTCACCTCATCAATGCTAGATGATATTCTGGCGAAACGTTGGAACTGCGAATTTATGCACTGCAGAATGAACGGATGTTCTCCAGATAATATTTATTCATCATAATTTTTCCATCCAAGAAGGAATACGTATTAGCATATTCTTTTATATATATATATATATATATATATATATATATATATATATATATATATATATATAATTAAATGATGCCTGAAAATCCACTTCCTGAATGTGAGTACTTTAACAATGCAGACTGTGTTGAAGTCAACTAAGTTGTAGCAGACATTTGATTTAGAATTGTAAGACTCAGATATTGTCTACTGATCAAAAGGTTATCTAAAGAACATTTGCTGTTAGTTAATTGATCAGGTTTTAAAATTTTATTGACAAATATTGTATGAGTCTAACAAATTTATATTTTCAACACATATTTTAACTTTTTTTATTTTCACCAACAAAATATTCAGTATAGGGCAAGTCCTGATGCATTGCTACTGATAGCTTACTGCTGACTAAAGTTACCAGCGACACCATCAGCAATGTTTTTGGTGACAAAAACGACTATCTTCACATATTGGTTACAAACACGGCCAACTTCATATTTCAACGTTACATATCCCTGTAGTTACAGTAAAAATCATAAATATCATTATTAGAAGATGCTGTGGAAATAGTTATTGATCAACAAACAAAATTCAACACTACCAATTGTGTGGAAGTAGTTTAAACAGCTTTTTCCCTATACTGAAAATTTTGCTAAATGGAGTTGGCCAACTTTGAACCACAATAGAAATATATATATATATGTATATATATATATATATATATATAAATATATATATATATATATATATATATATATATATATATATATATATATATATATATATGATGAATAAATATGATCTGGACTACATCCGTTCATTCTGCAGTGCATAAATTCGCAATCCCGACGTTTCTCCAGAATCTCATCCAGCATTGACGAGGTGAACCCAACAGTTGAAGAGGGCAGATAACTCCGCTCCTATACACAGAGGAATAAAGCCACGCCCATTGACGTCAATCCACACACACCTGAGCCAAACAATTACTCACATTCCTTTGCCTATGTTCACCTTTTTGCCGACAAAATCTATCGATAACACATTTCCACACTGCGGGCAAATACAAATATCATCGATAGATTTTATCGGCAGAAAGGTGAACAAAGGAATGTGAGTAATTGTTTGGCTCAGGCGTGTGTGGACTGACGTCAATGTGATTTGATGTAAATGGACGTGGCTTCATTCCTCTATATATAGGAGCGGAGTTATCTGCTCCCTTCAACTGTTATTGGGTTCACCTCATCAATGCTAGATGATATTCTGGCGAAACGTTGGAACTGCGAATTTATGCACTGTAGAATGAACGGATGTTCTCCAGATAATATTTATTCATCATAATTTTTCCATCCATGAAGGAATACGTATTAGCATATTCTTTTATTTATATATATATATATATATATATATATATATATATATATATATATATATATATATATATATATAATTAAATGATGCCTGAAAATCCACTTCCTGAATGTGAGTACTTTAACAATGCAGACTGTGTTGAAGTCAACTAAGTTGTAGCAGACATTTGATTTAGAATTGTAAGACTCAGATATTGTCTACTGATCAAAAGGTTATCTAAAGAACATTTGCTGTTAGTTAATTGATCAGGTTTTAAAATTTTATTGACAAATATTGTATGAGTCTAATAAATTTATATTTTCAACACATATTTAACCTTTTTTTATTTTCACCAACAAAATATTCAGTATAGGGCAAGTCCTGATGCATTGCTACTGATAGCTTACTGCTGACTAAAGTTATCAACGACACCATCAGCAATGTTTTTGGTGACAAAAACGACTATCTCCACATATTGGTTACAAACACGGCCAACTTCATATTTCAAAGTTACATATCCCTGTAGTTACAGTAAAAATCATAAATATCATTATTAGAAGATGCTGTGGAAATAGTTATTGATCAACAAACAAAATTCAACACTACCAATTGTGTGGAAGTAGTTTAAACAGCTTTTTCCCTATACTGAAAATTTTGCTAAATGGAGTTGGCCAACTTTGGACCACAATAGAAATATATATATATATATATATATATATATATATATATATATATGATGAATAAATATGATCTGGACTACATCCGTTCATTCTGCAGTGCATAAATTGGCAATCCCGACGTTTCTCCAGAATCTCATCCAGCATTGACGAGGTGAACCCAACAGTTGAAGAGGGCAGATAACTCCGCTCCTATACACAGAGGAATAAAGCCACGCCCATTGACGTCAATCCACACACACCTGAGCCAAACAATTACTCACATTCCTTTGCCTATGTTCATCTTTTTGCCAATAAAATCTTTCGATAACACATTTCCAAACTGCGGGCAAATACAAATATCATCGATAGATTTTATCGGCAGAAAGGTGAACAAAGGAATGTGAGTAATTGTTTGGCTCAGGCGGGTGTGGACTGACGTCATGTGATTTGATGTAAATGGACGTGGCTTCATTCCTCTATATATAGGAGCGGAGTTATCTGCTCCCTTCAACTGTTATTGGGTTCACCTCATCAATGCTAGATGATAATCTGGCGAAACGTTGGAACTGCGAATTTATGCACTGCAGAATGAACGGTTGTTCTCCAGATAATATTTATTCATCATAATTTTTCCATCCAAGAAGGAATATGTATTAGCATATTCTTTTATATATATATATATATATATATATATATATATATATATATATATATATATAATTAAATGATGCCTGAAAATCCACTTCCTGAATGTGAGTACTTTAACAATGCAGACTGTGTTGAAGTCAACTAAGTTGTAGCAGACATTTGATTTAGAATTGTAAGACTCAGATATTGTCTACTGATCAAAAGGTTATCTAAAGAACATTTGCTGTTAGTTAATTGATCAGGTTTTAAAATTTTATTGACAAATATTGTATGAGTCTAACAAATTTATATTTTCAACACATATTTTAACTTTTTTTATTTTCACCAACAAAATATTCAGTATAGGGCAAGTCCTGATGCATTGCTACTGATAGCTTACTGCTGACTAAAGTTACCAGCGACACCATCAGCAATGTTTTTGGTGACAAAAACGACTATCTTCACATATTGGTTACAAACACGGCCAACATCATATTTCAAAGTTACATATCCCTGTAGTTACAGTAAAAATCATAAATATCATTATTAGAAGATGCTGTGGAAATAGTTATTGATCAACAAACAAAATTCAACACTACCAATTGTGTGGAAGTAGTTTAAACAGCTTTTCCCTATACTGAAAATTTTGCTAAATGGAGTTGGCCAACTTTGGACCACAATAGAAATATATATATATATATATATATATATATATATATATATATATATATATATATATATATATATATATATATATATATATATATATGATGAATAAATATGATCTGGCCTACATCCGTTCATTCTGCAGTGCATAAATTGGCAATCCCGACGTTTCTCCAGAATCTCATCCAGCATTGACGAGGTGAACCCAACAGTTGAAGAGGGCAGATAACTCCGCTCCTATACACAGAGTAATAAAGCCACGCCCATTGACGTCAATCCACACACACCTGAGCCAAACAATTACTCACATTCCTTTGCCTATGTTCACCTTTTTGCCGATAAAATCTATCGATAACACATTTCCACACTGCGGGCAAATACAAATATCATCGATAGATTTTATCGGCAGAAAGGTGAACAAAGGAATGTGAGTAATTGTTTGGCTCAGGCATGTGTGGACTGACGTCATGTGATTTGATGTAAATGGACGTGGCTTCATTCCTCTATATATAGGAGCGGAGTTATCTGCTCCCTTCAACTGTTATTGGGTTCACCTCATCAATGCTAGATGATATTCTGGCGAAACGTTGGAACTGCGAATTTATGCACTGCAGAATGAACGGATGTTCTCCAGATAATATTTATTCATCATAATTTTTCCATCCAAGAAGGAATACGTATTAGCATATTCTTTTATATATATATATATATATATATATATATATAATTAAATGATGCCTGAAAATCCACTTCCTGAATGTGAGTACTTTAACAATGCAGACTGTGTTGAAGTCAACTAAGTTGTAGCAGACATTTGATTTAGAATTGTAAGACTCAGATATTGTCTACTGATCAAAAGGTTATCTAAAGAACATTTGCTGTTAGTTAATTGATCAGGTTTTAAAATTTTATTGACAAATATTGTATGAGTCTAACAAATTTATATTTTCAACACATATTTTAACTTTTTTTATTTTCACCAACAAAATATTCAGTATAGGGCAAGTCCTGATGCATTGCTACTGATAGCTTATTGCTGACTAAAGTTACCAGCGACACCATCAGCAATGTTTTTGGTGACAAAAACGACTATCTTCACATATTGGTTACAAACACGGCCAACTTCATATTTCAACGTTACATATCCCTGTAGTTACAGTAAAAATCATAAATATCATTATTAGAAGATGCTCTGGAAATAGTTATTGATCAACAAACAAAATTCAACACTACCAATTGTGTGGAAGTAGTTTAAACAGCTTTTTCCCTATACTGAAAATTTTGCTAAATGGAGTTGGCCAACTTTGAACCACAATAGAAATATATATATATATATATATATATATATATATATATATATATATATATATATATATATATATATATATATGATGAATAAATATGATCTGGACTACATCCGTTCATTCTGCAGTGCATAAATTCGCAATCCCGACGTTTCTCCAGAATCTCATCCAGCATTGACGAGGTGAACCCAACAGTTGAAGAGGGCAGATAACTCCGCTCCTATACACAGAGGAATAAAGCCACGCCCATTGACGTCAATCCACACACACCTGAGCCAAACAATTACTCACATTCCTTTGCCTATGTTCACCTTTTTGCCGACAAAATCTATCGATAACACATTTCCACACTGCGGGCAAATACAAATATCATCGATAGATTTTATCGGCAGAAAGGTGAACAAAGGAATGTGAGTAATTGTTTGGCTCAGGCGTGTGTGGACTGACGTCAATGTGATTTGATGTAAATGGACGTGGCTTCATTCCTCTATATATAGGAGCAGAGTTATCTGCTCCCTTCAACTGTTATTGGGTTCACCTCATCAATGCTAGATGATATTCTGGCGAAACGTTGGAACTGCGAATTTATGCACTGTAGAATGAACGGATGTTCTCCAGATAATATTTATTCATCATAATTTTTCCATCCATGAAGGAATACTGCAACGGGGAGAAGGACCGTCGCAAGTGGGAAATAAGTAATTTCCTGTTTTTTAGAAATAAAGCTGTTTTTAAAATAATCAAGTAGGGAATTATACAATTATTAAAGAGGGAAAAATTAAATAAAACAGTAAATAGAATAGTTAAGCCACATTAAAGAATGTTATAAAAGGAATTTGTAATAACTAACTAAATTTGAACATCGAGAGTGAAGCGAAAAAATTCTAAGTGCCTAAAAAAGCTATTTTTCGAACCAAACCACGTAGAACTTTCATCGACATTTCAAAAGAACCACAATAACCTAGAATGAACATTAAAGAAAACAGAATTCAGAAAACTTAAGAAACAAAAAAGTTACAGCCGTTTAAATAAAATAGACATTTTTCAGTGTTCTAAAATTAATTATCAAACTATGCAAGCTAAAACAGATTCGTTGCCCGACTTGCCTGTACAAGGAATAAATCGAGCGATAGCAAACTTGCAGGCGGGGTGCGGTAGGTGAAATTCACCGCTATATATACTTGGTCTCTAAGCCTTTAGAGACAGTCTGTAAAAATTTTCTAACACGAGGTGCCGCGGGACGCTATGCTGGACCGCGAGTAGAGACCGTCAGCAGGCCAGATGGACAATAACCTCAGCGCTTTCGACATCCAGGACCACCAAGGATGAAGGCTCCAGACTCAGCCTCCAGGACGCTCGAATAGAGGGAAACCACCACCGACGAACCAGGGATGGCGACTTCCGGTGTCCAAGGACCAGGGAATCCAGACGAGGGACCCCAAGGACCGGCAAGAACATCTTTGGCAAGTCATTTTCTTTATTCGAAATCAGTCACGTCAAATTTAGTTAGTTAATTTTATTAAATTCAAACAAATTTGCAAGCTTAAAACAATGACTTCACTCTTTATAAAATTTAAATAAATTGTATGCTAAGTAAATGAATTTATGTGCTCAGAATATTTAAAATAATGAATATTAAAATTACAAAAGGTTTTTGGCCATAAGCCGTTTATTTAAAGAAAATGAGAAATTCTCGAATATTATAAATTTAAAAATTAAAGGTCATAAGTTATGAATTTACCAATTCCATATAGGAGATAAAATATTATTATGTGTAATTTTGAAAATGATTTTATGTTAATGTAAATGTAATAAATCTATATGCAAAGTATAATTTTTTAAAGCATAAGAAACAAGAAGTAACTCAGTGAATTGTTTTGCTAATATAATTGTGTAATACTTTGAAGGATAAATTTTCTTTTTTATTTCAATAAATAGAGTTAAATATGTCATAAAAATCAAGATTATTTGCATTCCATCCTGTGTCAAATAACCAATAAAAACTGTTTAGCTTTTTCCAACTAATATAAAAATGATTATCAAATCAGTAAACAAATTTAATTAAATTTCATTAAATGGCAATAGATAAAGCCTAATGTTTTAAAGAGTTTCTCTCTACTAATTTCATGAGCTAGTCTAAAGATTAGTTGGTTTTTTGTAATAAAAGTCCAGAGATTTATCTACTGGCAGATTGTGTTTAAGAGGACACAGGAGCCTTTTAAAATAGGTATTTTTAAACACAATCATATTTTGCACGTTCCCTTGCTGTTTCTGCAGATCATCATCAGGTGGTAAGACTCTGTGTTTATTATGTGTATTATTCTAAATGTGTTTCTTTCCAGCTGACTATGAATTTGACATGTGTGACTATACTTAGACCAGACACAATTGATAAACTTATTTAGGAGGGTTTATATGTATTTTAAATGGTAGTCAGCGGGAATAGGCTTGTTGTGGGTTTGGCCCTACGAGCAGGAAACATACACTTAACTCTGGGAGTTTAGCACGGTTTTACCAGCAGGGTGATAGGCAGAGTTTTGGTTGTTTATAAATATGTTTTCTTGTAGACAATTAAATTCTAGTATTCTGCAAGAAAGGATTTAAACAACGCAAGCAGACGACCGCGTGGAGCTGCGGTTGGTATGGACGTAAGAGGTTAGGTGAGGTGGGGGGGACGTTGCAGAATTGGCGCCCATACGGTAGGGGCTTTGAACAGGTTCCCTATATCAAAATTGAATAATTAAATAATGGAAATGAATCGAGATAGTTTAAATAAATGAAGTCAAAATGTTTTAAATAATGTAATTAAATTTTTAAATAATAATATAAATTGAACAAATCTAAGAGCGTACAAATAAAAATAAAATAAATAAATAAATAAATTTGAATAAGGAGTTAGTCGAAAGAGCGGGTAGGAACCATCTGGCCTAAACCAAATCGAAAAGAAAGGAATAAGTACATAAATAAATAATTGAATATTAAATAGTAAATCAAAATGTCAAAACCCGAGATAGATAAATTGATGGCCTATTTCAAGGCAAAGGAGGAAAAAGACAAAGAAGAGCGAGAGAAAGAGAAGGCGGAAGCGAAACGATTGAGAGAGGAAGAGAAACAATTGAGAGAGAAAGAGAAGGCGGAAGAGAAACGATTGAGAGAGGAGGAGAAACAATTGAGAGAGAAAGAGAAGGAGGTAGAAAAACGATGGAGAGAGGAAGAGAAACAATTGAGAGAGAAAGAGAAGGCGGAAGAGAAACGATTGAGAGAGGAAGAGAGGGAGGAAGCAAAACAGAGAGAGAAGGAGAGAGAAGACAAAGAAAAACAAAAGGAGAAGGAGAGAGAGGACAGAGAAAAACAATGGAGGGAGGAAGAGAAAATGGAAAGACGACATTTATGGGAGGCTTTCCAGGGAAAGTTCGATGACTACCAAAAAGAAAATGAGGCTAAGACAAGTCATATATATGAAAAGTTAAGCGAACATGAAACGGAAATAGAGAAATTAAAAACTAAAACGGAAACAAAAACGGCTAAATTAAACGAGAAAGTACAGGATATCCAAGAGGACATTAAAACGGTAAAGCAACAAGTCGCAAAGGTAAAGCAAACAGCTGGAGCGGGAATAGTAACACAAGTTTGCTTACCAAGGGTAATAGACAGGAACGGGGAGGCTACGTACCGTAGGATTGAGTTCTGGGGGAATGACAAGGAAGATCCAATGACATTCCTAGGGGAAATAGAAGATCTATTTTCTGAAATAGACAATACTATGGACGAGACTGCAAAATTAAGAATTGTAGAGCGATATTTGAAAGGGGCAGCGGATGCATGGTGGAAAGCAATAAAGAACAATACAGAAACTTATTCTGAATTCAGGCAGGAATTCACGGAGCATTTCTGGAGTTATCGCCAGCAGGATAGGGTACGCAGACAGATAAATCAAGGGCGCTACCATAATAATGGACCATACTCTATGGCAGAGTATTTTATTATGATGGTAAACAGGGCGAAAAACTTAGACCCGATAATCCCAGAGAACCATCTAATTTTCATGTTAATGAAACACTTTGGGAGTAACGTTCAGCTAGCTAGTGTGGGAAACCCCACAAGTAACATCAAACAAGCGATAGTTTTCCTACAACAGCTAGACAGCGTTACTGACAACGGCAATGGTAATGGGAACGCTCAAAGAAGTCAACAGAGGCAGGTTGCTCCAAACCAACAACCTAACCCTAACCCAAGGTCCCATGGTGATACCGCAAAATACCAAGAGACCAAGTATCCTAAAAACCCTCATCCTAAATCGCCTATCCCCGGACCAAGCGACCACAAGCCAAAAAACTAAATATAAGGATCTCTGGCAACAATCAGGGAGATAAGTTAACCAGGTTAGAGATCCGAAGCAATAAGAAGTTTAAAAAAATTCAGAGCGAGAGACCGAAGGAAAAGCTGGTTTACCATCATAATAAGATCAGGCTAGGCAGTTTTTCCATGTCTATTAGGGACGATTTGTTAGAGGAAAGAATTGACTCGGTTATAAAACTGGAAAATGTAGACCAGTGTCCAGTGATAGAGTGTGAAATTAAAGACCATAAGCTAATTGCACAAGTTGATACAGGTGCCCAAATGTCTGTGATTAAAACAGAAAAATACATAGCCCTAAAACAAAGCGGGAATTTATTCTATGAGCTACCTATAGCTAACGTAGCGATAGTCACAGCATTAGGGTCAACCTGTAAACGAGTCAAATTACAAACGATGCTACCTCTAACATTAAACGGACACACAAAGGAATTTGTTTTCTTGATTGTGGACAATCTACGGGTTGACCTCATCTTGGGAGCAAATACTTTGTGTGCGTTAAAAGCCCGGATAAACATGGAGAGATCGTTTATGACGTATGAAATTGATGGATATCTGCTGCACCAGGAGTTTCTTGTATCGAATAATAATAAAAATAATATAAAACAAGAGATAGGATGTAATAAAATTAATAAAATAATAAACAAAAATATAACTAAAAATGTAAAATGTTCCACCGATACAAGCGGCGAACAAAAAATAAAATCAAAACAATTGTCAACGAATAAGGTTAAGAACGAGGTTACCAAAAATTTAAATAACAAATTGTGCGAAAATTCGAGGAAGAGTGAATTATTAAACTGTGAAAGAACGGAATCAAGTAAGCTAACGGGATTAAACAAAGCAAAAAATGGGTTAACCAAGCCTACAACAAACAAATTAATTAATGACGAGGGAGGATTCAACGAATTAAATAAAAATGGCTACAAGCCGAAACAAATAAAATTCCAACAAGTTAGGGAAAGACCTAATTGTCGGGAAACAAATCCGTTAGACTTAACAAGAATTCCAAAGCACTTTAATTCTAACCAATCTTGCTTGAAAACGAAGTCCAAATTGTTTGCTAAAAATAAATTTAAAAGTAAATCTCACCAGTATAAAAATTATCAAAATAAACCAAGTAAAAATAAATCAAAAATAAAAATAAAATACAGGAATTACGCACAATGGCGTAACACAAAACGCCGAAAGAAAACCAGAACGCGTAGAACATGTCTTAAAATAAATACGATTAAGTTGGAAAATACAAATAATCATTGCATAGTAAACAAACAAGAAATGTTGAAGTTACCAGAATTGCTAAACAGTTATTCAGACGTGTTTGATGAAGAGTTTTATGAATGATTAAAAAATATTTTAAAACTAAATACTATTAAGAAAGGCAGTACAAATAAATAACCGCTGTACTTTTAAATAAACCAGAATTGTCTAGGTTGAAATAATTTATAATAAAGTATCCAGATGTTTGAATAAAAGACCCACCAAGTCGAACAAAAGTAAACAAAAGCTCAAGGTTAAGGGCAATCACTTGTGTTTGTAAACAAGGCCACAATGAAGTATCCGGTGGACGGGCGGGGAACGAGTTTATAAAAATATTTCCTGCAGCAAAATAAGCCGGACGTACCAGAATAGTAGAGGGCAAAAAAGGCCTAAATCTATTTAAAACAGGACAATGTCAATAGGATGTTCTACGGAAATCCCAAAAATGTTTAACGAGAAGTGTTTACGGGATATAAGAAGCAAAATCAGGAACAATAACTTGATTTGTTACGATTAATCAAACCAACTGTGTCAATAATTATAAAATATCTTGTAACGTACCCTGTAAAATTGTATATGATGTTAAAAACATCAAGAAGTTGTATGACAAGTAAAGGGATTCTAGAATGTGACCCTTACACTTATCGTAATCCTAAAAGTACAGAAATGCCAAATTAGAATATTGTTCAATAATAGAACCAGTACGCGAGCGATAAACTAAGTCAGGCAGGAATTAAATTGTCATAATGATTAACAAAATGATTTAACGTAAAGACAAGAATAAGCAGTAATTGAACAAGGCTAAATCTAAACTTTAAGATTAGCTACGTATTTGTAAAGGGACAAATGTTTAAATCTAAAACAAACTCTTTAATAACTAAATCAACATTACAAAAGTATTATTCAGGAAGTCTTTGTGTATATTGAGCAAACATTGGCGAGCTACCTCCACTGCTTAAATCAAACAAGCTAGGTAAATCAAGCAACAATCAGGAAGATAGCAGGCGAATTTTAATAATTTGTACAACAAATACGCGGACAGACTTTTGCAAAATCAAACAAGAAATTTGTGTGCATGAAATAGTGGGTCGTTAGATCAGACTATCACTGTACAATATAGAACAAGAAAACTTGTGTACTGACGATCAAGGTCGCAACAATAGAAACTTTGCATTAAAATCAGAAGCAATCAAGATTTATCAAGTGGACTTCGATAATCGAGACACAAGCCAGTTTTATAAACTGTACAATCTAAAGATAGAGAATTTAAAAGGAAAGTTTCATTCCGTGTAATATGATAAGTCGAATTGTTGTTGTATTTTATTATGTTTACAAGCCAGCTCATTGACCTTGCCAGGTAGTTTGGAATGTAGAATCCACGCAATAGTTAGCCGCTAGGAAAGGTTTATCAGAAAATAAACAAATTAAACTTGATAAACTGTACTTCCACAGCTGACATAATAATACGTAATACTTAAGATATAAATGGAATATGTTTAAAAAATAGTACTGTAAGATTAGTTAGGTTTTTAATTGCAAGTCATTGTTTTTAAAGCCATAACTAGTATAAAATGAAATTGACGTGGTAAATATATAAAGGAAATGACAGCCATCAGTGTGGTGAATGATGTGTAATTTGACAAAATAAAAGTTAGTGTAAACAAATGTGACTAATAAATTGCTAATTGACTTGTGTTTGAAGTGTTTCAGGGTGAAAACTTCTCAAGAAACAAGAGAATAATAATAAGAAGATTTTGTAATAGAATAAGATAGTTTAAGTAATAATAAGATAAGGAATTGGTAAAAAACATTTTAACAAAGTAAAACATTTTTAACCTCTCAAACGGGGAAATTGCAACGGGGAGAAGGACCGTCGCAAGTGGGAAATAAGTAATTTCCTGTTTTTTAGAAATAAAGCTGTTTTTAAAATAATCAAGTAGGGAATTATACAATTATTAAAGAGGGAAAAATTAAATAAAACAGTAAATAGAATAGTTAAGCCACATTAAAGAATGTTATAAAAGGAATTTGTAATAACTAACTAAATTTGAACATCGAGAGTGAAGCGAAAAAATTCTAAGTGCCTAAAAAAGCTATTTTTCGAACCAAACCACGTAGAACTTTCATCGACATTTCAAAAGAACCACAATAACCTAGAATGAACATTAAAGAAAACAGAATTCAGAAAACTTAAGAAACAAAAAAGTTACAGCCGTTTAAATAAAATAGACATTTTTCAGTGTTCTAAAATTAATTATCAAACTATGCAAGCTAAAACAGATTCGTTGCCCGACTTGCCTGTACAAGGAATAAATCGAGCGATAGCAAACTTGCAGGCGGGGTGCGGTAGGTGAAATTCACCGCTATATATACTTGGTCTCTAAGCCTTTAGAGACAGTCTGTAAAAATTTTCTAACACGAGGTGCCGCGGGACGCTATGCTGGACCGCGAGTAGAGACCGTCAGCAGGCCAGATGGACAATAACCTCAGCGCTTTCGACATCCAGGACCACCAAGGATGAAGGCTCCAGACTCAGCCTCCAGGACGCTCGAATAGAGGGAAACCACCACCGACGAACCAGGGATGGCGACTTCCGGTGTCCAAGGACCAGGGAATCCAGACGAGGGACCCCAAGGACCGGCAAGAACATCTTTGGCAAGTCATTTTCTTTATTCGAAATCAGTCACGTCAAATTTAGTTAGTTAATTTTATTAAATTCAAACAAATTTGCAAGCTTAAAACAATGACTTCACTCTTTATAAAATTTAAATAAATTGTATGCTAAGTAAATGAATTTATGTGCTCAGAATATTTAAAATAATGAATATTAAAATTACAAAAGGTTTTTGGCCATAAGCCGTTTATTTAAAGAAAATGAGAAATTCTCGAATATTATAAATTTAAAAATTAAAGGTCATAAGTTATGAATTTACCAATTCCATATAGGAGATAAAATATTATTATGTGTAATTTTGAAAATGATTTTATGTTAATGTAAATGTAATAAATCTATATGCAAAGTATAATTTTTTAAAGCATAAGAAACAAGAAGTAACTCAGTGAATTGTTTTGCTAATATAATTGTGTAATACTTTGAAGGATAAATTTTCTTTTTTATTTCAATAAATAGAGTTAAATATGTCATAAAAATCAAGATTATTTGCATTCCATCCTGTGTCAAATAACCAATAAAAACTGTTTAGCTTTTTCCAACTAATATAAAAATGATTATCAAATCAGTAAACAAATTTAATTAAATTTCATTAAATGGCAATAGATAAAGCCTAATGTTTTAAAGAGTTTCTCTCTACTAATTTCATGAGCTAGTCTAAAGATTAGTTGGTTTTTTGTAATAAAAGTCCAGAGATTTATCTACTGGCAGATTGTGTTTAAGAGGACACAGGAGCCTTTTAAAATAGGTATTTTTAAACACAATCATATTTTGCACGTTCCCTTGCTGTTTCTGCAGATCATCATCAGGTGGTAAGACTCTGTGTTTATTATGTGTATTATTCTAAATGTGTTTCTTTCCAGCTGACTATGAATTTGACATGTGTGACTATACTTAGACCAGACACAATTGATAAACTTATTTAGGAGGGTTTATATGTATTTTAAATGGTAGTCAGCGGGAATAGGCTTGTTGTGGGTTTGGCCCTACGAGCAGGAAACATACACTTAACTCTGGGAGTTTAGCACGGTTTTACCAGCAGGGTGATAGGCAGAGTTTTGGTTGTTTATAAATATGTTTTCTTGTAGACAATTAAATTCTAGTATTCTGCAAGAAAGGATTTAAACAACGCAAGCAGACGACCGCGTGGAGCTGCGGTTGGTATGGACGTAAGAGGTTAGGTGAGGTGGGGGGGACGTTGCAATACGTATTAGCATATTCTTTTATATATATATATATATATATATATATATATATATATATATATAATTAAATGATGCCTGAAAATCCACTTCCTGAATGTGAGTACTTTAACAATGCAGACTGTGTTGAAGTCAACTAAGTTGTAGCAGACATTTGATTTAGAATTGTAAGACTCAGATATTGTCTACTGATCAAAAGGTTATCTAAAGAACATTTGCTGTTAGTTAATTGATCAGGTTTTAAAATTTTATTGACAAATATTGTATGAGTCTAATAAATTTATATTTTCAACACATATTTTAACTTTTTTTATTTTCACCAACAAAATATTCAGTATAGGGCAAGTCCTGATGCATTGCTACTGATAGCTTACTGCTGACTAAAGTTATCAACGACACCATCAGCAATGTTTTTGGTGACAAAAACGACTATCTCCACATATTGGTTACAAACACGGCCAACTTCATATTTCAAAGTTACATATCCCTGTAGTTACAGTAAAAATCATAAATATCATTATTAGAAGATGCTGTGGAAATAGTTATTGATCAACAAACAAAATTCAACACTACCAATTGTGTGGAAGTAGTTTAAACAGCTTTTTCCCTATACTGAAAATTTTGCTAAATGGAGTTGGCCAACTTTGGACCACAATAGAAATATATATATATATATATATGTATATATATATATATGATGAATAAATATGATCTGGACTACATCCGTTCATTCTGCAGTGCATAAATTCGCAATCCCGACGTTTCTCCAGAATCTCATCCAGCATTGACGAGGTGAACCCAACAGTTGAAGAGGGCAGATAACTCCGCTCCTATACACAGAGGAATAAAGCCACGCCCATTGACGTCAATCCACACACACCTGAGCCAAACAATTACTCACATTCCTTTGCCTATGTTCATCTTTTTGCCAATAAAATCTTTCGATAACACATTTCCAAACTGCGGGCAAATACAAATATCATCGATAGATTTTATCGGCAGAAAGGTGAACAAAGGAATGTGAGTAATTGTTTGGCTCAGGCGTGTGTGGACTGACGTCATGTGATTTGATGTAAATGGACGTGGCTTCATTCCTCTATATATAGGAGCGGAGTTATCTGCTCCCTTCAACTGTTATTGGGTTCACCTCATCAATGCTAGATGATAATCTGGCGAAACGTTGGAACTGCGAATTTATGCACTGCAGAATGAACGGATGTTCTCCAGATAATATTTATTCATCATAATTTTTCCATCCATGAAGGAAAACGTATTAGCATATATATATAATTAAATGATGCCTGAAAATCCACTTCCTGAATGTGAGTACTTTAACAATGCAGACTGTGTTGAAGTCAACTAAGTTGTAGCAGACATTTGATTTAGAATTGTAAGACTCAGATATTGTCTACTGATCAAAAGGTTATCTAAAGAACATTTGCTGTTAGTTAATTGATCAGGTTTTAAAATTTTATTGACAAATATTGTATGAGTCTAACAAATTTATATTTTCAACACATATTTTAACTTTTTTTATTTTCACCAACAAAATATTCAGTATAGGGCAAGTCCTGATGCATTGCTACTGATAGCTTACTGCTGACTAAAGTTACCAGCGACACCATCAGCAATGTTTTTGGTGACAAAAACGACTATCTTCACATATTGGTTACAAACACGGCCAACTTCATATTTCAACGTTACATATCTCTGTAGTTACAGTAAAAATCATAAATATCATTATTAGAAGATGCTCTGGAAATAGTTATTGATCAACAAACAAAATTCAACACTACCAATTGTGTGGAAGTAGTTTAAACAGCTTTTTCCCTATACTGAAAATTTTGCTAAATGGAGTTGGCCAACTTTGAACCACAATAGAAATATATATATATATATATATATATATATATATATATATATATATATATATGATGAATAAATATGATCTGGACTACATCCGTTCATTCTGCAGTGCATAAATTCGCAATCCCGACGTTTCTCCAGAATCTCATCCAGCATTGACGAGGTGAACCCAACAGTTGAAGAGGGCAGATAACTCCGCTCCTATACACAGAGGAATAAAGCCACGCCCATTGACGTCAATCCACACACACCTGAGCCAAACAATTACTCACATTCCTTTGCCTATGTTCACCTTTTTGCCGACAAAATCTATCGATAACACATTTCCACACTGCGGGCAAATACAAATATCATCGATAGATTTTATCGGCAGAAAGGTGAACAAAGGAATGTGAGTAATTGTTTGGCTCAGGCGTGTGTGGACTGACGTCAATGTGATTTGATGTAAATGGACGTAGCTTCATTCCTCTATATATAGGAGCAGAGTTATCTGCTCCCTTCAACTGTTATTGGGTTCACCTCATCAATGCTAGATGATATTCTGGCGAAACGTTGGAACTGCGAATTTATGCACTGTAGAATGAACGGATGTTCTCCAGATAATATTTATTCATCATAATTTTTCCATCCATGAAGGAATACGTATTAGCATATTCTTTTATATATATATATATATATATATATATATATATATATATATATATATATATATATATATATAATTAAATGATGCCTGAAAATCCACTTCCTGAATGTGAGTACTTTAACAATGCAGAATGTGTTGAAGTCAACTAAGTTGTAGCAGACATTTGATTTAGAATTGTAAGACTCAGATATTGTCTACTGATCAAAAGGTTATCTAAAGAACATTTGCTGTTAGTTAATTGATCAGGTTTTAAAATTTTATTGACAAATATTGTATGAGTCTAACAAATTTATATTTTCAACACATATTTTAACTTTTTTTATTTTCACCAACAAAATATTCAGTATAGGGCAAGTCCTGATGCATTGCTACTGATAGCTTACTGCTGACTAAAGTTACCAGCGACACCATCAGCAATGTTTTTGGTGACAAAAACGACTATCTTCACATATTGGTTACAAACACGGCCAACTTCATATTTCAACGTTACATATCCCTGTAGTTACAGTAAAAATCATAAATATCATTATTAGAAGATGCTCTGGAAATAGTTATTGATCAACAAACAAAATTCAACACTACCAATTGTGTGGAAGTAGTTTAAACAGCTTTTTCCCTATACTGAAAATTTTGCTAAATGGAGTTGGCCAACTTTGAACCACAATAGAAATATATATATATATATATATATATATATATATATATATATATATATATATATATATATATGATGACTAAATATGATCTGGACTACATCCGTTCATTCTGCAGTGCATAAATTCGCAATCCCGACGTTTCTCCAGAATCTCATCCAGCATTGACGAGGTGAACCCAACAGTTGAAGAGGGCAGATAACTCCGCTCCTATACACAGAGGAATAAAGCCACGCCCATTGACGTCAATCCACACACACCTGAGCCAAACAATTATTCACATTCCTTTGCCTATGTTCACCTTTTTGCCGACAAAATCTATCGATAACACATTTCCACACTGCGGGCAAATACAAATATCATCGATAGATTTTATCGGCAGAAAGGTGAACAAAGGAATGTGAGTAATTGTTTGGCTCAGGCGTGTGTGGACTGACGTCAAGTGACTTGATGTAAATGGACGTGGCTTCATTCCTCTATATATAGGAGCGGAGTTATCTGCTCCCTTCAACTGTTATTGGGTTCACCTCATCAATGCTAGATGATATTCTGGCGAAACGTTGGAACTGCGAATTTATGCACTGCAGAATGAACGGATGTTCTCCAGATAATATTTATTCATCATAATTTTTCCATCCATGAAGGAATACGTATTAGCATATTCTTTTATATATATATATATATATATATATATATATATATATAATTAAATGATGCCTGAAAATCCACTTCCTGAATGTGAGTACTTTAACAATGCAGACTGTGTTGAAGTCAACTAAGTTGTAGCAGACATTTGATTTAGAATTGTAAGACTCAGATATTGTCTACTGATCAAAAGGTTATCTAAAGAACATTTGCTGTTAGTTAATTGATCAGGTTTTAAAATTTTATTGACAAATATTGTATGAGTCTAATAAATTTATATTTTCAACACATATTTTAACTTTTTTTATTTTCACCAACAAAATATTCAGTATAGGGCAAGTCCTGATGCATTGCTACTGATAGCTTACTGCTGACTAAAGTTATCAACGACACCATCAGCAATGTTTTTGGTGACAAAAACGACTATCTCCACATATTGGTTACAAACACGGCCAACTTCATATTTCAAAGTTACATATCCCTGTAGTTACAGTAAAAATCATAAATATCATTATTAGAAGATGCTGTGGAAATAGTTATTGATCAACAAACAAAATTCAACACTACCAATTGTGTGGAAGTAGTTTAAACAGCTTTTTCCCTATACTGAAAATTTTGCTAAATGGAGTTGGCCAACTTTGGACCACAATAGAAATATATACATATATATATATATATATATATATATATATATATATATATATATATATATATATATATATGATGAATAAATATGATCTGGACTACATCCGTTCATTCTGCAGTGCATAAATTGGCAATCCCGACGTTTCTCCAGAATCTCATCCAGCATTGACGAGGTGAACCCAACAGTTGAAGAGGGCAGATAACTCCGCTCCTATACACAGAGGAATAAAGCCACGCCCATTGACGTCAATCCACACACACCTGAGCCAAACAATTACTCACATTCCTTTGCCTATGTTCACCTTTTTGCCAATAAAATCTTTCGATAACACATTTCCAAACTGCCGGCAAATACAAATATCATCGATAGATTTTATCGGCAGAAAGGTGAACAAAGGAATGTGAGTAATTGTTTGGCTCAGGCGTGTGTGGACTGACGTCATGTGATTTGATGTAAATGGACGTGGCTTCATTCCTCTATATATAGGAGCGGAGTTATCTGCTCCCTTCAACTGTTATTGGGTTCACCTCATCAATGCTAGATGATATTCTGGCGAAACGTTGGAACTGCGAATTTATGCACTGCAGAATGAACGGATGTTCTCCAGATAATATTTATTCATCATAATTTTTCCATCCAAGAAGGAATATGTATTAGCATATTCTTTTATATATATATATATATATATAATTAAATGATGCCTGAAAATCCACTTCCTGAATGTGAGTACTTTAACAATGCAGACTGTGTTGAAGTCAACTAAGTTGTAGCAGACATTTGATTTAGAATTGTAAGACTCAGATATTGTCTACTGATCAAAAGGTTATCTAATGAACATTTGCTGTTAGTTAATTGATCAGGTTTTAAAATTTTATTGACAAATATTGTATGAGTCTAACAAATTTATATTTTCAACACATATTTTAACTATTTTTATTTTCACCAACAAAATATTCAGTATAGGGCAAGTCCTGATGCATTGCTACTGATAGCTTACTGCTGACTAAAGTTACCAGCGACACCATCAGCAATGTTTTTGGTGACAAAAACGACTATCTTCACATATTGGTTACAAACACGGCCAACTTCATATTTCAAAGTTACATATCCCTGTAGTTACAGTAAAAATCATAAATATCATTATTAGAAGATGCTGTGGAAATAGTTATTGATCAACAAACAAAATTCAACACTACCAATTGTGTGGAAGTAGTTTAAACAGCTTTTTCCCTATACTGAAAATTTTGCTAAATGGAGTTGGCCAACTTTGGACCACAATAGAAATATATATATATATATATATATATATATATATATATATATATATATATATATATATATATGATGAATAAATATGATCTGGACTACATCCGTTCATTCTGCAGTGCATAAATTGGCAATCCCGACGTTTCTCCAGAATCTCATCCAGCATTGACGAGGTGAACCCAACAGTTGAAGAGGGCAGATAACTCCGCTCCTATACACAGAGTAATAAAGCCACGCCCATTGACGTCAATCCACACACACCTGAGCCAAACAATTACTCACATTCCTTTGCCTATGTTCACCTTTTTGCCGATAAAATCTATCGATAACACATTTCCACACTGCGGGCAAATACAAATATCATCGATAGATTTTATCGGCAGAAAGGTGAACAAAGGAATGTGAGTAATTGTTTGGCTCAGGCATGTGTGGACTGACGTCATGTGATTTGATGTAAATGGACGTGGCTTCATTCCTCTATATATAGGAGCGGAGTTATCTGCTCCCTTCAACTGTTATTGGGTTCACCTTATCAATGCTAGATGATATTCTGGCGAAACGTTGGAACTGCGAATTTATGCACTGCAGAATGAACGGATGTTCTCCAGATAATATTTATTCATCATAATTTTTCCATCCAAGAAGGAATACGTATTAGCATATTCTTTTATATATATATATATATATATATATATATATAATTAAATGATGCCTGAAAATCCACTTCCTGAATGTGAGTACTTTAACAATGCAGACTGTGTTGAAGTCAACTAAGTTGTAGCAGACATTTGATTTAGAATTGCAAGACTCAGATATTGTCTACTGATCAAAAGGTTATCTAAAGAACATTTGCTGTTAGTTAATTGATCAGGTTTTAAAATTTTATTGACAAATATTGTATGAGTCTAATAAATTTATATTTTCAACACATATTTTAACTTTTTTTATTTTCACCAACAAAATATTCAGTATAGGGCAAGTCCTGATGCATTGCTACTGATAGCTTACTGCTGACTAAAGTTATCAACGACACCATCAGCAATGTTTTTGGTGACAAAAACGACTATCTCCACATATTGGTTACAAACACGGCCAACTTCATATTTCAAAGTTACATATCCCTGTAGTTACAGTAAAAATCATAAATATCATTATTAGAAGATGCTGTGGAAATAGTTATTGATCAACAAACAAAATTCAACACTACCAATTGTGTGGAAGTAGTTTAAACAGCTTTTTCCCTATACTGAAAATTTTGCTAAATGGAGTTGGCCAACTTTGGACCACAATAGAAATATATATATATATATATATATATATATATATATATATATATATATATATATATATATATATATATATGATGAATAAATATGATCTGGACTACATCCGTTCATTCTGCAGTGCATAAATTCGCAATCCCGACGTTTCTCCAGAATCTCATCCAGCATTGACGAGGTGAACCCAACAGTTGAAGAGGGCAGATAACTCCGCTCCTATACACAGAGGAATAAAGCCACGCCCATTGACGTCAATCCACACACACTTGAGCCAAACAATTATTCACATTCCATTGCCTATGTTCACCTTTTTGCCGACAAAATCTATCGATAACACATTTCCACACTGCGGGCAAATACAAATATCATCGATAGATTTTATCGGCAGAAAGGTGAACAAAGGAATGTGAGTAATTGTTTGGCTCAGGCGTGTGTGGACTGACGTCATGTGACTTGATGTAAATGGACGTGGCTTCATTCCTCTATATATAGGAGCGGAGTTATCTGCTCCCTTCAACTGTTATTGGGTTCACCTCATCAATGCTAGATGATATTCTGGCGAAACGTTGGAACTGCGAATTTATGCACTGCAGAATGAACGGATGTTCTCCAGATAATATTTATTCATCATAATTTTTCCATCCATGAAGGAATACGTATTAGCATATTCTTTTATATATATATATATATATATATATATATATATATATATATATATATATATATATAATTAAATGATGCCTGAAAATCCACTTCCTGAATGTGAGTATTTTAACAATGCAGACTGTGTTGAAGTCAACTAAGTTGTAGCAGACATTTGATTTAGAATTGTAAGACTCAGATATTGTCTACTGATCAAAAGGTTATCTAAAGAATATTTGCTGTTAGTTAATTGATCAGGTTTTAAAATTTTATTGACAAATATTGTATGAGTCTAATAAATTTATATTTTCAACACATATTTTAACTTTTTTTATTTTCACCAACAAAATATTCAGTATAGGGCAAGTCCTGATGCATTGCTACTGATAGCTAACTGCTGACTAAAGTTATCAACGACACCATCAGCAATGTTTTTGGTGACAAAAACGACTATCTCCACATATTGGTTACAAACACGGCCAACTTCATATTTCAAAGTTACATATCCCTGTAGTTACAGTAAAAATCATAAATATCATTATTAGAAGATGCTGTGGAAATAGTTATTGATCAACAAACAAAATTCAACACTACCAATTGTGTGGAAGTAGTTTAAACAGCTTTTTCCCTATACTGAAAATTTTGCTAAATGGAGTTGGCCAACTTTGGACCACAATAGAAATATATATATATATATATATATATATATATATATATATATATATATATATGATGAATAAATATGATCTGGACTACATCCGTTCATTCTGCAGTGCATAAATTGGCAATCCCGACGTTTCTCCAGAATCTCATCCAGCATTGTCGAGGTGAACCCAACAGTTGAAGAGGGCAGATAACTCCGCTCCTATACACAGAGTAATAAAGCCACGCCCATTGACGTCAATCCACACACACCTGAGCCAAACAATTACTCACATTCCTTTGCCTATGTTCACCTTTTTGCCGATAAAATCTATCGATAACACATTTCCACACTGCGGGCAAATACAAATATCATCGATAGATTTTATCGGCAGAAAGGTGAACAAAGGAATGTGAGTAATTGTTTGGCTCAGGCATGTGTGGACTGACGTCATGTGATTTGATGTGAATGGACGTGGCTTCATTCCTCTATATATAGGAGCGGAGTTATCTGCTCCCTTCAACTGTTATTGGGTTCACCTTATCAATGCTAGATGATATTCTGGCGAAACGTTGGAACTGCGAATTTATGCACTGCAGAATGAACGGATGTTCTCCAGATAATATTTATTCATCATAATTTTTCCATCCAAGAAGGAATACGTATTAGCATATTCTTTTATATATATATATATATATATATATATATATATATATATATATATATATATATATATATATATATATATATATATATATATAATTAAATGATGCCTGAAAATCCACTTCCTGAATGTGAGTACTTTAACAATGCAGACTGTGTTGAAGTCAACTAAGTTGTAGCAGACATTTGATTTAGAATTGTAAGACTCAGATATTGTCTACTGATCAAAAGGTTATCTAAAGAACATTTGCTGTTAGTTAATTGATCAGGTTTTAAAATTTTATTGACAAATATTGTATGAGTCTAATAAATTTATATTTTCAACACATATTTTAACTTTTTTTATTTTCACCAACAAAATATTCAGTATAGGGCAAGTCCTGATGCATTGCTACTGATAGCTTACTGCTGACTAAAGTTATCAGCGACACCATCAGCAATGTTTTTGGTGACAAAAACGACTATCTCCACATATTGGTTACAAACACGGCCAACTTCATATTTCAAAGTTACATATCCCTGTAGTTACAGTAAAAATCATAAATATCATTATTAGAAGATGCTGTGGAAATAGTTATTGATCAACAAACAAAATTCAACACTACCAATTGTGTGGAAGTAGTATAAACAGCTTTTTCCCTATACTGAAAATTTTGCTAAATGGAGTTGGCCAACTTTGGACCACAATAGAAATATATATATATATATATATATATATATATATATATATATATATATATATATATATATATATATATATGAGGAATAAATATGATCTGGACTACATCCGTTCATTCTGCAGTGCATAAATTCGCAATCCCGACGTTTCTCCAGAATCTCATCCAGCATTGACGAGGTGAACCCAACAGTTGAAGAGGGCAGATAACTCCGCTCCTATACACAGAGGAATAAAGCCACGCCAATTGACGTCAATCCACACACACCTGAGCCAAACAATTACTCACATTCCTTTGCCTATGTTCACCTTTTTGCCAATAAAATCTATCGATAACACATTTCCACACTGCGGGCAAATACAAATATCATCGATAGATTTTATCGGCAGAAAGGTGAACAAAGGAATGTGAGTAATTGTTTGGCTCAGGCGTGTGTGGACTGACGTCAATGTGATTTGATGTAAATGGACGTGGCTTCATTCCTCTATATATAGGAGCGGAGTTATCTGCTCCCTTCAACTGTTATTGGGTTCACCTCATCAATGCTAGATGATATTCTGGCGAAACGTTGGAACTGCGAATTTATGCACTGCAGAATGAACGGATGTTCTCCAGATAATATTTATTCATCATAATTTTTCCATCCATGAAGGAATACGTATTAGCATATTCTTTTATATATATATATATATATATATATATATATATATATATATATATATATATATATATATATATATATATAATTAAATGATGCCTGAAAATCCACTTCCTGAATGTGAGTACTTTAACAATGCAGACTGTGTTGAAGTCAACTAAGTTGTAGCAGACATTTGATTTAGAATTGTAAGACTCAGATATTGTCTACTGATCAAAAGGTTATCTAAAGAACATTTGCTGTTAGTTAATTGATCAGGTTTTAAAATTTTATTGACAAATATTGTATGAGTCTAACAAATTTATATTTTCAACACATATTTTAACTTTTTTTATTTTCACCAACAAAATATTCAGTATAGGGCAAGTCCTGATGCAATGCTACTGATAGCTTACTGCTGACTAAAGTTATCAGCGACACCATCAGCAATGTTTTTGGTGACAAATACGACTATCTCCACATATTGGTTACAAACACGGCCAACTTCATATTTTAAAGTTACATATCCGTGTAGTTACAGTAAAAATCATAAATATCATTATTAGAAGATGCTCTGGAAATAGTTATTGATCAACAAACAAAATTCAACACTACCAATTGTGTGGAAGTAGTTTAAACAGCTTTTTCCCTATACTGAAAATTTTGCTAAATGGAGTTGGCCAAATTTGAACCACAATAGAAATATATATATATATATATATATATATATATATATATATATATATATATATATATATATATGTATGATAAATAAATATGATCTGGACTACATCCGTTCATTCTGCAGTGCATAAATTCGCAATTCCGACGTTTATCCAGAATCTCATCCAGCATTGACGAGGTAAACCCAACAGTTGAAGAGGGCAGATAACTCCGCTCCTATATTTAGAGGATGGAAGCCACGCCCATTGACGTCAATCCACACACACCTGAGCCAAACAATTACTCACATTCCTTTGCCTATGTTCACCTTTTTGCCGATAAAATCTATCGATAACACATTTCCACACTGCGGGCAAATACAAATATCATCGATAGATTTTATCGGCAGAAAGGTGAAGAAAGGAATGTGAGTAATTGTTTGGCTCAGGCGTGTGTGGACTGACGTCATGTGATTTGATGTAAATGGACGTGGCTTCATTCCTCTATATATAGGAGCGGAGTTATCCGCTCCCTTCGACTGTTATTGGGTTAACCTCATCAATGCTAGATGATATTCTGGCGAAACGTTGGAACTGCGAATTTATGCACTGCAGAATGAACGGGTGTTCTCCAGATAATATTTATTCATCATAATTTTTCCATCCATGAATTAATACGTATTAGCATATTCTTTTATATATATATATAAAATTAAATGATGCCTGAAAATCCACTTCCTGAATGTGAGTACTTTAACAATGAAGACTGTGATGAAGTCAACTAAGTTGTAGCAGACATTTGATTTAGAATTGTAAGACTCAGACATTGTCTACTGATCAAAAGAGTATCTAAAAAACGTTTGCTGTTAGTTAATTGATCAGGTTTTAAAATTTTATTGACAAATATTGCATCAGTCTAATAAATTTATATTTGTAACACATATTTTAACTTTTTTTATTTTCACCAACAAAATATTCAGTATAGGGCAAGTCCTGATGCATTGCTACTGATAGCTTACTGCTGACTAAAGTTATCAGCGACACCATCAGCAATGTTTTTGGTGACAAAAACGACTATCTCCACATATTGGTTACAAACACGGCCAACTTCATATTTCAAAGTTACATATCCGTGTAGTTACAGTAAAAATCATAAATATCATTATTAGAAGATGCTCTGGAAATAGTTATTGATCAAGAAACAAAATTCAACACTACCAATTGTGTGGAAGTAGTTTAAACAGCTTTTTCCCTATACTGAAAATTTTGCTAAATGGAGTTGGCCAACTTTGAACCACAATAGAAATATATATATATATATATATATATGATGAATAAATATTATCTGGTCTACATCCGTTCATTCTGCAGTGCATAAATTCGCAATTCCGACTTTTCCCCAGAATCTCATCCAGCATTGACGAGGTGAACACAACAGTTGAAGAGGGCAGATAACTCCGCTCCTATATATAGAGGAATGAAGCCACGCACATTGACGTCAATCCACACACACCTGAGCCACACAATTACTCACATCCCCTTGCCTATGTTCACCTTTTTGCCGATAAAATCTATCGATAACACATTTCCACACTGCGGGCAAATACAAATATTATCGATAGATTTTATCGGCAGAAAGGTGAACAAAGGAATGTGAGTAATTGTTTGGCTCAGGCGTGTGTGGACTGACAACAATGTTATTTGATGTAAATGGGCGTGGCTTCATTCCTCTATACATAGGAGCGGAGTTATCTGCTCCCTTCAACTGTTATTGGGTTCACCTCGTCAATGCTAGATGATATTCTGGCGAAACGTTGGAACTGCGAATTTATGCACTGCAGAATGAACGGATGTTCTCCAGATAATATTTATTCATCATATTTTTCTATCCATGAAGGAATACGTATTAGCATATATTTATATATAATTAAATGATGCCTGAAAATCCACTTCCTGAATGTGAGTACTTTAATAATGCAGACTGTGATGAAGTCAACTAAGTTGTAGCAGACATTTGATTTAGAATTGTAAGACTCAGATATTGTCTACTGATCAAAAGGGTATCTAAAGAACTTTTGCTGTTAATTAATTGATCAGGTTTTAAAATTTTATTGACAAATATTGTATTAGTCTAATAAATTTATATTTTTAACACATATTTTAACTTTTTTTATTTTCACCAACAAAATATTCAGTATAGGGCAAGTCCTGATGCATTGCTACTGATAGCTTACTGCTGACTAAAGTTATCAGCGACACCATCAGCAATGTTTTTGGTGACAAAAACGACTATCTCCACATATTGGTTACAAACACGGCCAACCTCATATTTCAAAGTTACATATTCCTTTAGTTACAGTAAAAATCATAAATATCATTATTCCAAGATGCTCTGGAAATAGTTATTGATCAACAAACAAAATTCAACACTACCAATCGTGTGGAAGTAGTTTAAACAGCTTTTTACCTATACTGAAAATTTTGCTAAATGGAGTTGGCCAACTTTGAACCACAATAGAAATATATATATATATATATATATATATATATATATATATATATATATGATGAATAAATATTATCTGGTCTACATCCGTTCATTCTGCAGTGCATAAATTCGCAATTCCGACGTTTTTCCAGAATCTCATCCAGCATTGACGAGGTGAACCCAACAGTTAAAGAGGGCAGATAACTCCGCTCTTATACATAGGGGAATGAAGCTACGCCCATTGACGTCAATGCTCACACACCTGAGCCAAACAATTACTCACATTCCTTTGCCTATGTTCACCTTTTTGCCGATAAAATCTATCGATAACACATTTCCACACTGCGGGCAAATACAAATATCATCGATAGATTTTATCGGCAGGAAGGTGAACAAAGGAATGTGAGTAATTGTTTGGCTCAGGCGTGTGTGGACTGACGTCAACGTGATTTGATGTAAATGGGCGTGGCTTCATTCCTCTATATATAGGAGCGGAGTTATCTGCTCCCTTCAACTGTTATTGGGTTCACCTCATCAATGCTAGATGATATTCTGGCGAAACGTTGGAACTGCGAATTTATGCACTGCAGAATGAACGGATGTTCTCCAGATAATATTTATTCATCATATTTTTCCATCCATGAAGGAATACGTATTAGCATATACTTATATATATATGTATATATATATGTATATATATATATATATATATATATATATATAATTAAATGATGCCTGAAAATCCACTTCCTGAATGTGAGTACTTTAATAATGCAGACTGTGATGAAGTCAACTAAGTTGTAGCAGACATTTGATTTAGAATTGTAAAACTCAGTATATCGATCAAGTGATCGATCACCGCGCCTCATCACACAAGGTAAAATCATTGCACTCAATGGTGGATAAAATTACTTACAATAGTAATATATTAAGTTCATAAAGTCAGTGCAACGGAAAAACAACGGATAACGTAAAATATATAGTAATATATTAACTTCATATATATATATATAGAGAGAGAGATTTTTTGGACTAGGAGACTGACAGACTTACCTTGGTAAGAGTCCACTCTGTAGTCTTGAAATAGAAACACATAAAAGCACTTAAACAATGATATATTTCAACCACACAGTGGTCTTTGTCAATCGAAGAGAAAACACAAAAAGAAATATGAGAGAATGAATTGAGAGAGAATATGAGAATGAATGAATTATTTTATTTCATTCTCTCATATTTCTTTTTGTGTTTTCTCTTCGATTGACAAAGACCACTGTTTGGTTGAAATATATCATTGTTTAAGTGCTTTTATGTGTTTCTATTTCAAGACTACAGAGTGGACTCTTTCCAAGGTAAGTCTGTCAGTCTCCTAGTCCGAAAAATCTAAATTATCTTTACCAACCAAAAGTAACCTCTCTCTCTCTCTCTCTCTCTCTCTCTCTCTCTCTCTCTATATATATATATATATATATATATATATATATATTACTAAGATGCCGAGATTTCTAATTATAAGTAATGGGAGTAGGGATATAACATTCAAAAAACATTCTACTAGTGGTTGTGTCTGTTGGAAAATTGAGAACACTGCAAATCTACTCCTTATCTTGTGTTGCAAGAATGAACAGTATTGTTAGCTATTTATACCAGTTATTTACAAAAACAATTATTAATGGAGAGGAATTACCTTAGCCATTTGTTTAGTTGTCTTCGCCTCTGACAGCATGAAACCTAATAAATAGTGCAAAGAAACATAGTTTGTAAGTGTCTGGTGGTCAGTGTCAACTTTGAGGTACTTCCAAACATACAAATTATGACTGAAGAATCAGACCTCAATGCAATCCCATATAATGAGAAAAAATGCATTGTTATTCACATAAACATGTTTAAATCTTGTTTTACAGAGAACTATTTATGAGGGCTAGAAGGCTTAGCAGGGTACTATTCTTTAAAGGAACACTGCCTTGAAAACAAATTTTAAGCAATGTTTGCTGACAACCTTCTTAATTAGCAGATACCATTTTTTGAGTGAAAATGCTTTATAAGTACACATGCCTTTTGCTACTATATATTATTGTGAAACTGAATACTATATTCTTGCTGCCATAAAGGGCAAATATTGTTCAAAATTATATGTGACAAGAGAACTTAGTCAGAAGTGATCTCATATTTCAGCAATCTTTGTGCAAAAAACAGGTCACATTAAGTCTCAATTTTTGTTTTGAGTTATTTAGCGATGATTACTTATTAAAATTATATGTCCTGATTTATTTGAAATTGTTTTTGAGAATTAGCATTAAAAGTAAGTGTTTCAAAAAATGCAGTTGAATAATTATGGGGGGCATGGATTATAGTTAAACCTCATAAATAGGGGGTTGAAATAGAAAGTTTGAGAGCCGCAGACTCAAGATTCTCTTAAAAACATAACAGCACTTTTACTCTAATTTTAAATATATAATGAATTGAATACATATAATGTCAGAATTTGTCTAACCGGAACCTTGCTCTAATTCTACAGTCCATTAATGAATACTATTACAAGATAAATAGTCAGGTAAACCTAGTTTTATCCATAACTAAGATCCATGGCTTGAAAAAGCTAACTGGTTACTTAATAATTAGTATGAATTAACATTAACATTTCAAAATCTTAAAAATATCTCTTTGATTTATCAAAGAAATCAGTAATAAAAATAATACTTATAATATACAGATACAAAATTGAAGAGAGAAAATGTGCTCACAAGTGGTTTATGTATAGCAAGAATAGCAAACAACTTGGTTATCCACGTTTCCAGTAAAACTGAAACAGAATAAAGTAATAATAATTCAACAAAATAAATATCTAATTTATTTACTATACAAATCTTGCTGTATATTAATTAAACTTAGATATTGGGCGTTAGTCACATTTAATTATTTTTTGTATCTATGTTTATTACAAGGTGAGTCACGGAAACTTCCTGATTTGTATTTTGCTCCAAGCAGCCCCATGTGGTCGGAAAAAGGCAGGGATTATTTCATATGAAAGACAAGGTCATGAAGTTTTGTCTCTTACCTAGTAAGTTGCAGCTTTGCATTGGTCAAGTGAGGAGCATGCGTTTGCCGTAGAGGCGTACATTTCTAATAGCCTTTATGTTATCGCTACTTAATGCACATTCTGTACTCGGTTCCGTATTCGTCCTTCAGGTCCGGTTCCTGATCAGAAATCAATTGTTGGAGTGAACACATTTAGGGCAAGTGGAAGTATAAATGCAAGGGGGTCTGGAGTTCAGTGGTCGACTACACCCAAAAATGTAGAGAGGGTTAGAGTCATTTCTGCATTCTCCGCACCATTCAGCACGTAAACACACTGTTGCTCTGGGGACTTTTTGCTGCCTAAAGTGGGTGAAATGAATGTCAGGGATTGGTTCCAACAGGATGAAGCCATGGCCCACACAGGGCAAAGCTCAATGGATCTTTTGAGAAAACATTTTTCCGATCGCCTCATCTCCTCGAGAGGTGACCTTCTTTGGTCAGCACGATCCCTCAACTTGGCTCTGTGCAATTTTTTTTTTCTGGGGTTATCTTAAATCAATTGTTTACAATGACCGTCCAAGGACCCTACCTCATTTGAAGAGCAACATACGCCAAGCTATCGCCAACATACCTGTCAATGTGCTTCAGCGAGTTGAACAGAACTTCAAAAATCGACTAACTCAATTCATTAACAATGAGTTTTTTTGTCATTTGTCTGATGTCATATTTAAAACTAACTGATACAAAAATTCAGGCAATGTCTTTTACAATAAAACTTATGTTATAATGATATCTTTACTAGTGGTTTTTTTTATTGAGCTTTCAAATCAGGAAGTTTTTGTAACTCACACTGTATTAAAAAAAATACTATTTTTATTAACAGAAGACAAAGAAGAAAAGAGCGTAAAATATTTTCAAAACATCTGTCATTTCAGGGCGTAATTTAAAACCTTTTTGTTTCAAAAGACAAGCTCAAAATAATTTGAATCTTATCTATAACACACCATTCCGCTAGAAAATAAATGTAGTAATTTTTTTAAAATCAAAGTAGGAGATACATCTAAATTTAGGGTGTTTACCCCGAGGAGAAAATAATGCAGGAAAGAGCCCTGTTGTTATAAATTAAGTTTTAAGGGTTAGTACTTACTTAAGGGTATGTACTTATATATTGTATACAAATTTTACTCATTCATAATTTTCCCCAAGGCAAATTCTTTACTACACTTAACTTTCTCTAATACTCAATATGCTACCTCTTATACCAGATGGGTCATTCTCTTATGCCATCTTATATCTGTTTGCAATTACTGTTATTTTTAGTGAAAACGTACATTTTTTCTTACAAATGAACTGGCAGTAGCTAATTGTTCTTACTCTAGTCAAATTCTTACTAGTTGTAAGCAAATCTATTTTAAAAGAATTCAAAATATTCATATTTTAATCAATAGTCTAAGTAAATATAAAGAATTGTTACAATATATAAGTAATTGAGCAAATTTTCAAAACTTTATTTTAAAATAATATTTATATGTAAAATCATCTGCTAGTGAGATTGTTTGTTGTTTAGTTAGGTTACTTGTGATAAGCAATGGAAGGCACATATAGAGGAACAACTGGAAATTTACCAAGATAAGGGCAGGAGTTTCTAAAACTTTGATTATTTACCCTCTGTTATAGATGATTGTTTACATTTCAGTTTAAATTTTTCTCAACTATAATTATAAAGATCCTCTGTATCTGTTCATATTGTATACATTTTCAAATTTTTTAACAAAGTTGAAATATTTTTTGTTTTTACCAGCGAGAACAGCAAGTGAGAAGAGCCTCACCTTACAATGAGTGTTGACTGAGGTTTTTGGTTATTACTTGAATTTCGCTATTGGCACTGAGTGTACCTATCTAAGAAATGATATGGTTTCATATCAGTTTTCCAAGCTCTGTAACCTATTATTCTGCAGAAAAAAATATACTGTGTTTATTGCCTGTGGCGTGCATTTGTATAATACTGAATATTTATTGACTATAGTAAATAATATTTTTAATATTTATGTTTATTTTTGCATTTTTAGTGATTTGTACTGTAAATAAATAACTTTAATTATTATAGAGGCAAATATTGCTATTTGGCTCTATGAATGCTCTAATGAGTCCGTGGATTAGTTACTGGAATTGCTAGTCTCAATGAGAGTGATGAAATTGAAAATAATGAGGCATCATTCAGTGAGCACTATACAGAATCGGAGCATCAGCAGATGAACAAGAAGTATCATTTTTTCAGTAAACAACCAAACTTTTGTATTAGGGAACGATAGTTTAAAAGCGGTTTTTGCAATGTCATCAAAAATATAGCAGGATGCGTTCAAATGAACCAAATATTAACTGAAAATTTTGGCTTATTGAGAGATGCAAGAAATTTCGTTCTCTACTAGGAGTTTGCAAATTAGTCTTTAATGAAGAAACTTCACAACACGTTGCTATAAATATAAACAAGTACTTGGCAAAAATAAGACAAAAATGCTGTAGCAGGAATCAACAGCCGAATTTTATTCAAGTCAATACGGTTATTGCTGTTTTAGGCAGTGCAGTCTTAAAACAACTTTTAAGTGACTTAGTGAGAAATCTGTTTGCCAGGCTTACAAACACCATACTTGATCCTGAAATTGGAATCCTTATACAAATTTGCGTTAGGATTTCAAGAGAAAAGAAAGGAGCAGTCAGACAGAAATGGGTATACTAAATAAGGAAAAATTACAAGACAAAATATTTGTAATGGCAGGGAAACCAACTCAGATGAAAATGAATACGTAGACTAAAATATGTCAGTTTTGTAGAATAAAATTTGTAAACGTTTCTATTATAACTGATCATATAACAGTAGAAAGAACTACCATTTATAGATATGTCCATAGCTTAGTAAACTAAAAACTTGTCTAAGCAGATATTTTTGTATTGCCTCTACTACATTTAATTACCAACCAAGATATTTGTTATTAAATAAAAAGAATGTATAAATCAAAATAGAGAGTACGAACAATTAATAGACGATCCATTTTAGTCAATTAAGGCGAGGTGAGCAGTGTGCTTCCTTGCTCCCTACCGCTCAAGTTTACGTACTCTTACATGTTAATAATTTTATTTAATGTCTGTTAATAACTATTTAATGTGTTTAAGGTTAGTGACAGGTCACAGACCAATTCATGCTTTTACAAATACACTCTACGTTTTAATTTTTCAAGAGCTAAAACTTTATTAATCTAATATTAAACCATAATTTACAATTTATAACATTCATAAACAATACTTTCAACTTATTTTAATTCATTCATTTCATTATTCTTGATATGTTATAATTATTAACATTTACAAGTCAAATTGCATTACCTAAAAGTATTGCTTATGAATGTTATAAACTGTAAATTATTGTTTAATATTACATTAATAAACTTGTATCTCTTGAAAAGGATTTTCGGATAGAAACGTAGAATGTATTTGTAAAAGCATGAATTAGTCTGTGATCTGTCTTTAATCTTACACATTAAATGTTAATAATTGTTGAAATAGGCATATAATGTATGCATTAATAAAATTAGGTTGTAGAACTAACCCTTTTGGAACAGTATGTTTCGAATACATTTTAAGAAAATGGATGAAAATTAACTGCTAGTGTTGTGAGTTTGATTTAAAAACAATTTTTTTAAAACTAAAAAAAAAAAAATTGTTCAAACATTTTCAAGGACAAATATTTGTTAAAATACATCAACTCTTAAGGAAATTACAAAATTTGAAAAATATATTTGGTATTAAATGTATGGGCTATAAGAAAAATTTAGATCAATTAGGTTTAGTTAGGTCTAGAACAATAATTTAATTTTTTATTAAGGGACCCTTGAAACTTTTCATAAGGTTTCTGTTTATAGGTCATGGGCGGTTAATAGCTTCTAATGTACAATGGTATGATAAATAATATACAATACCATAAAATACTACGTTCAGAGGCTATATTAGGCTTATTTATGAAATTATCAAATCCATTTCACTATAACAATATAACTAGATTCTGTGTGGTCGGACCCCAGTTAACCAAATTATACTGATGTCAAACAGTTGTGGCAAGCACAGTCCAGGGACAACATTTGCTCAAGAAGAAACATGTATGACGTCAATAAATACCAACATCAGGGACCGAACATCCACACCAGAAAAATAGGTTAAATAATTTCAGTGATTCGACAATGGTCAAGTGACTGAAAGGTGCCTCATCACATAAGGTAGCATTATTGCACTAAGTGGTGGAAAAAATTATTTACAAGTAATAATAATAACTTTATATATATATATATATATATATATATATATATATATATATATATATATATATATATATATATATACACAGTAAACTCCCGATTATCCGTGGGCGGATTAACCGGGTTGCGGATTATCCGGGGTCTGCCATTGTTTCGCAAATATCCAATTTTTATTCCAATCAGATTCATGTGTTTAAATTTCCAAACGGTGAATTACAACGTAAATACTCGTATAAGGCTTAATAGAAGTTAAGATTAAGGGAAAATATGTACGTACTAATTTTTACATTGAAAGGGAAGCATCCCGACGCGGGCCAGCGAAAAAAAAAGGGGCGAGCAGACTACTGTATATAAGAGACAATGACAAAATGCTTGGACGCCCGAAAAGCTAATGTGTATCATAAGATTGTAAACAAATGTCAGCTAATCTCTGCTATAAATAGTCTAGGACGTGACATATGCATTATACATGTCTGTCATATACATTATCGATCTTTATGGCTTTGTGACACAAGTAGACACTGTGCGACAAAATGGTTCTCAAGGAACTTAGATCGCACATTAAAGCTAAATCAATGCTCACAAAAAAACAGACGAAAGTGACAGATTTTTTTGTTAAAAAGTGAAAGTATTATGTGTAAAGGAAATTACATTTGTACATACATACTTACTTTTGCCATACATATACTTAATTATGTATTGTAAATAGTTAGACATATAAATGTACATGTTATAAATCCGTCAAATACATCAACATTTTAAATTATTTTCTGTATTTATTTTGTCATCTGAAGATTATTTTTGAATTGCATTAACCGGGGTCATTATTTGTGTAACTTATGGTATAATAATCGATTATCGATCGTTTTGCACATTATATATATATATATATATATATATATATATATATATATATATATATATATATATATATATATATATAAGGTTATTTCTAGTAGAGCTTAAAGCTTATTTAAGAATTTTTGGACTAGATAGGAGACTGACAGACTTACCTAGTGGCAATAGTCCAAAACTGCTATCTCTTGGAAATAAATAAATAAAGATATTTTATTATTTTGTTGTTTGGTTTGTATGTTGGAGTGTAGTGTTCTTCATTGTATATATTTTTTATTTTTCTATTTTGTTATTGGCGTATTTAATAACACAAACCACAAAACAAGTACAGAAAAACATAACCTATCTGGAATTTACAAAATTACATGTAACGACTGCAATGCATTTTACATAGGAAAAACAACCAGGTCATTTAAAATAAGATTTGAAGAAAATTACAGAGCAAATTAAAATACAAAAGCATTAAATGTAGCAGCACACCTAATATCACATAAACATGAAATAACAAATTACAAAAATAACCTAACCATACTGAAATAAATAATAACCCAATAGAACTAAACTCACTAGAAAAATACATTTATAAAAACATACACAACAATTTAATGAACCTACAGACAATATATGCAGACGACGTACTATTCAAAAACATTACACACGCGGCTCAATGAAGAAACATGTATGACATCAACAAATACCAACATCACGGACCGAATAATCACACCAGAAAAATAGAGAAAATTAATTCAGTGATTCGACAATGGTCAAATGACCAAAAGGTTCCTCATCACATAAGGTAAAATTATTGGTGGTGGAAAAAATTGTTTACAATTAATAATAATAACTTCATATATATATATATATATATATTTCAAATAAAAGTGTATTAAGTGTTTTATATGTGCTTATTTCCAAGAGATTGCAGTTTTGGACTATTGCCTTTAGGTAAGTCTGTCAGTCTCCTATCAAGTCCAAAAAATTCCTATATATATATATATATATATATATATATATATATATATATTTAGGTTAGTAAAGATTATTTAGATTTTTTGGACTAGGAGACTGACAGACTTACCTTGGTAAGAGTCCACTCTGTAGTCTTGAAATAGAAACACATAAAAGCACTTAAACAATGATATATTTCAACCACACAGTGGTCTTTGTCAATCGTGGTTTTTATTTCATTCTCTCATATTTCTTTTTGTGTTTTCTCTTCGATTGACAAAGACCACTGTGTGGTTGAAATATATCATTGTTTAAGTGCTTTTATGTGTTTCTATTTCAAGACTACAGTGTGGACTCTTACCAAGGTAAGTCTGTCAGTCTCCTAGTCCAAAAAATCTATATATATATAATCTGTTCAACATTTTATTTTTCAATAGATTTAATACAATTCAAATTTTTTATTTCCTCATAAACTTTATTTTTTGTGAATGCGTTTTCAATTTGATTTTTTTTATCAATCGTATTATTAATATGTATCTTTAATCCATCTTGAAATTTTACTCTACTTAGTGAAACATAAAGTTGGGCATGTGTAAAATCAGGTGAAAAGGACTTCGGTCGATTCAACCCTTACTTATAATTATTGAAAATGTAAATGTAAGTCTTAAAGGAATTTCGTTCCTTTTCGTCTAAAATGGCATATTGGGATCTGTTGATATTAATTTAATTATTGGTAAAAATATGATGTTTCCTTTTCCAGAACCAGTAATTATTTCTAATTTAATACACTTGTCAAACTTATCTAGTAAGATAATACGTACTCCATTAACTAAACCTGTTCCCTAGTTCATATTTCTAATTAACCATTAATACTGTTAAAATATTTGTACCCATCTGTTTTTAATATAAGCCGTTTTTCAGCTGAAATATTTAAAAATATCTCAGCTGTTTTTCATTGCAGTGTATTTCATATGGAGATTTTTTGTAACTTAAAGTTCATCAAAACCTTATAAATGTTGTAAATTGAGAATGAGCTATATTTTCCCCCACAATTTTTCTTTCAAAATTCGGCTTACGAAATTATATATATGGTTATATACACCACAGGTAGCCTTTTGCACAGGCTTTGCAATGTAACGCCATAGAATTATTTTTAAAAAAAGTATTGAATAAACTTAATAATACTACAATAAAATTATTTGTCAATATGAACAAACTTATTTCTGTTTTCCTACCAAATAATAGTTATTAATATGATTGTTTAATCATCTTTTCATGCGACTATTGTATTTATAAAAGATAATAATTTGGTCACTAACAGTATACATTACAATTAAGAACTCTGAATGTATAGCAATAAATATAAACGTCCATAATGTGTTATAGGGCGATGATGAAAAACATTGCCATAGCAGAATAAAATATACTTGATTCACAAAACCGCCGTCTCTTATTTCTATTACCAAATCTGTGTGAGTGTAACATGAATTAAACTTTTAGTTTTATTTCAACAGTACAGTAAACTCCTGATTATCCATAGAATTGAAACGAAATCAGCAAATGCCTCGCAGAATCGCTGTAAATGAAGGACAAATGAATTACTGTGAACATTTTTATAGTTCAAAAATGTGTTTGTACTGTACATAAATAAAGCATGATACTAATATTATATTATAGTGATAATACTTGTATTTTATGTATATATTGAAGAACATAAAAACAACAAAGGAAAAAATATTTATGATGAAGACAAGGTGAGATAATTTATACTCAGTACCACACTGTAATATAGAAAACAAAACACAATTCTTTTGATGTATAGGTTTTTGAAAAAATCAGTTACTTAATGTATAAGTATGTCATCAGCATCTGTGTATTGAGCTCTCCTCAACTTAACTTTTCTCAAGTTTACAATCTCTTCATCTATCAAGCATTTAAATAGCAGCTTAACACGTTCGCTGCGGCGGAACTTGGGGCATACCTTGTAGCGGTCCTGAAGTTTTTGTTTACAATTTTTTTATTTAATTTATTGAAGAAAGACAGTTTTAAGGAAAAAAATAATTTTAATGCTTTTCAGGTGATAATATGAAGTCACAATTTTCGGAAGCCAATAGGCTTCCGCTGCGCTGCTAAAAGGTCACATTGTAAGAGAAATTTTACTTATGACTATTTATTGTCATATATCGTAAATAATAATGAAATAAATAATTTATCAGAAGAAAAAAAAACATTTTGAATGCTTTTCAGCTAATATTATGACGTCACAGTTATCGGAAGCAGATAGGCTTTCACAGTACCGCTTGAAGATACCACTGTAAAAAATTACACTTTTGCCTATTTATTGTTATATATATATTCTATCGAGTAAATGGCATGTCTCTCATACCAATAGTGTTATAATGACACCAAATAGGGTTGTAATTGTCTGAATCATAATCATCTGACTCACTTTCACTGTCTGTAGATATAGGTTCACCATCTAGATCGGCGGCATCAATTTCACTGGACTCATTACCGGAACTAGTCTCAGAGTAGTCACCAACATCGTTCAAAGCACTATTTACATTTAAAACCATGTCCCTAGAAG
The DNA here is from genome assembly GCA_036971475.1 of Prosapia bicincta. Taxonomy (NCBI): domain Eukaryota; kingdom Metazoa; phylum Arthropoda; class Insecta; order Hemiptera; family Cercopidae; genus Prosapia; species Prosapia bicincta. The sequence continues at coordinate 2,495,498 of JBAIZL010000010.1, forward strand.
TACCAGCCATTATTTTACTAAAACTAACACTATTTATTTACAAAAACAAATTAATAATATACCGTCCTTTGGTAAGTGAAATGGGAAACTATTGCTACACAAGAAACACATGTACACATCCACCACGCTGCGACAGAAACAGCAAACTAAAGCAATAACTGCAGTCGTAAACCCTACATGTAACGAATATGGACAAGAGAAGCCTATCGGCTTCCGCCGCAGCCAACGTGTTAATAGCATCACAGCCCAACTCCTCTATAGCATTTTCTCTTTTTTGATATTATCAACTCCCAAAACTAACTTTATAATCATACCTTTAATAAATTTTATAACATTTTTGAAATTCTTGACGTCACAGATTTTTTTCTTTCTCTGGCATTTGTAGCGTTGTTTTTTATTCACTCATTAACAAAATCACCAAGACTGAAACTTCAGTGCAACAGGGCATTTGGAAAACATTCCGACACCATTAAAAGATATTAGTGTCCTACCTCATCCCCTGATCTAATTCAGAGATTGGTGGACAATTCACTGAATGTGCACCCAAAGTTGATGTGCAAATTACCTTTTCCTTATATACGGGCACTGAAATCCAAGAACCCCAGAACAAACACTAGTGTTGAATTGTACCATATAGTATTTTACATAATTTTACACCTACAAATAATCTGCAATGTAGAGAATCAATTCTCAGATAATCGAGAGTTCACTGTATTAGAGAATTTGCTTTCAGAGGTAGATAACAGATATTTAGGCTACACTTACACAGTAAAACTGCAGTTTTTGCAGAAAATTTGATCACAAATATGGCAACACATCTCACATTTCCTGCATAGACGATTGTCACAGTAACTGCACGTACTTTTAGCAGCACGTGTACAAACAAAACAGGTTATTTTCTGAAACAATCATGATACTGTTTATATAATTAATTAGTCATCTAAATTTGAACAATAATATATTCTTCTAAATGTGGACAGTAATATATTTGACATAAAAACACTAGAAGAAAATATGATTCTACTAATTACCATAGCAGATTATATATATAAAGTTTACTTTTGTTTGATTAGTAGGTAATGAATGATTCTTGAGGCAAAATTAAAATTACCAAATTTAATTAAAACTAATATTACAAATTTCAAAAAGCTTACCCTAAAATACTCTTTATACTAACACTCCCTTATACAGTTGAAACTGATAAGGCAACGAATAACTAACACTGATTAGATAGTTAATGACTAATTAGTAGTTACTCCATTTTACAACTATCACATTACCTGCGGGTTGCTGACGTCCCCTTATGCTCGATCGTGCCATACTTGCAGGAAGCTGGCTTCCCGCCACAACAAAATCTTTTTGTTACCTTTAGTATAACTCAGCTATTCATTTAAGAAAGGAATAGTCTTGCCTCATTTTCGTCTAAACACATGTAGGCTTTCTGGCCGCTTTCATTCTAACCTTGTGTTGTTTTTGTTTCATCATTGGCATTACAATTTGTTTATTTAGTTTTTTGTTCTCCCTTGTGTTTTATTTTTATGTAAAAATATTTTTGTAGTTATTGTCATTACAATAGATACTTTCAATATTATTTGTAATTCTTGTCTACATAACCTTAGCCTGTGTACTGGCAAATGTTTTGAAAAGGACCATGACTCCTCGTAAACAGAAAAAGGAACTTAATAGGTGGTAGGGTACTTAAATATTTCTAAATTATTTTTTGTTATAAAGAGATTTATATTATCAGCATAAAGATTTCACATAAAAATGCCAATCCTGGCTTTTTGTTATACGAGGTTAGATTTCAAATAATAAAATTTTCCTACATACAATGACCCTCATCATTTTATCGCAGTGAATGTGTTAAACTTCTAGCTATGACATTTTATGGTAAGCTTTTTGAAATTTATATTATTAGTTTTAATTAAATTTGGTAATTTTAATTTCGCCTCAAGAATATAGTATGTTGAATATATTAGAGAAAGCCATGAAGATAGTTTCAACACATGCATTACCTTTTCTGAGAAAGAAAAGATGGAAGCGAGCTATTTACAGAGGTTGACTAACAGAAAGTAAATGGTCAGGATTCTTGTTAAAAAAAACCAGGAATTACTATTATTATTTCTTAACTTAAGAGGAAATTAAAGCATTGTGTTTGAAAAGAAAAGGTATCCCATCACTATGATAAATAAGAATAAAAAAATATTAACAGAAACTATTATGCTTCTATCTACAAGACGCAACTACGAGTATTGTAAAACAGCAGATGGAAGATAGTGTAACAGTGGATTTATTTTAAAACAAAACTATAATTAATTCATATAAAGTCATATAAATATTTTGCTGTAGTGGTTTTTAAAACAATTTTAGTGTGAAAATTAAAATGCAACAAACTACTGATTCAAAACAATGAGCGTAATTATATAACTGGCTCTACGGACTTCATATGTTCAAAATTACCTAACACATGGTAAAGTTATTTCAGTCATGATAAAAACCAGTTGTAGTATCACATCTATAGATTCAAAGTAAGATTGCCACAGTATAAGTTAGGTTATCAATTTTAGAACTTTATGATGAAGGAAAAGCTGTTGTGGATCTACTCAAATGTGTTTTATTTTATGAATAGGATGGATAGAACAGAGCAAGCTAATGAACAGAGCATGAATAAATCAGATTTAAATGTTTAGGAAAGACTAATTAGTATTTCTGAGTTCATTAATGCTGTAACAGTGTGCCTGAAAGTTGTACAGTAATTTTGCATCAGCTGCAGCTAAGGAGAGTTTATACTCACTACTTAGAGGTTTCACATGTCTGTCAGATCTTTGTTTTAACTAACAATACTTAGAATTATGGGTAATTAGTTTTCACACCAGACACTCTTTGTTAACTTAGAGATGTTTGAGCCACAAAGAGTCGTCACCGTATCAGTTCTGTAGTGCTACCATCACAATCAGGCATATACTGTTTGAGTGTGATGAGTTGACAAAGGTTCATACAAAAAATAATTTTTAAGGTAGTTCAAATGAGATATTGTGGGACATGCCGTTTATATCATCCCAATAAGTAATGAGTAATTGTTTTTATTACTTTATTAATATCTTGTATATTACAGATAATATTTCATTTTATTGTTTTAAAAATAATTACTAAGTCAATATAATTTAAATAATGCACATTGTTCTAGTACAGAAATCAAAATTAAAGTAAAACAGATCCTGTCTTGTATATAAGTAATTTGTCTAAAGACATATAATAAAAACCTGTATATAAGTACAGTAAGCCCTCTTTATTCTCCGAACTTACCACAGATACTGAAATCAACTGTATATGGAAAGGGTAGGGTTATGTTCCACATGAAAATAGTTAACATTAATTACAGCTATACTGTACACTTATAATACAGTATTGTGCCTTATGTACTACATAATTACATATATATTTTTTATTGTTTACTTACAATTTCCTTCAATCCAAAAACATTAAAATTCTATTAAATACGAGCTCACACACACACACACAAACAAGTATGTTTTCTTCATTGTTAAACACTATCCACAAAGTTTTTAAACATCTATTAATTTGATTTAGAAAAAACTTGATATCTTCTAACAATCCTCATTATATTTTCTTCATGTAACACACTGTTGAATCGTTAATGCTAAAATGCTTTGAAACAGTTGCTATGTTTTCACCACATTTTAATTCATCTACAAGGTCAATTTCATTAATCGTCAGCATAAAGGTTTTTTTGCCTTTTGTTGTCACTATTAGAGTTTGATGATATTATGGCTTGGATAAACAATTAAAGGATAAAGATAAAGCTAAACAAAACAAATTAATCAAACAATTCCATAAATAGACATGACGTTTTGAAAACTAACAGATGTGACACCTGTTTGGTAACTGACAGGAAAAACAAAATCCAAGTTGTTATGGCCATCAGATACTATTATCGATGATTGGTTTTCGAAAACTACTAAATCAGCAGTAAGTAAACAGTAATGATGCTAAACTTAAGTATGGAGTTGGATGTGGGTGCCGGATCTACTCATGTTGTTTGTCAGTGTCGATAACGCCACTTGTTATAAATAAGGAATGCATATATTTTGAGTAGTATGCATAGTAACAAATGTTTGGAGAATTATCATATTCTTTGTGATAAATAACTGTAGTATTGTACAATATAAATAAGACGAAAACCCATTATCCTGTAACCTGCACAGTAACTATACTATCTTTTTTAAAAAATAGGATAAACATTAGCGAGAAATGCGGTAATTTTGCCAACCGTGAATAAGCGTAACTGTGAATACGAAACCTATTAGTTTTATTAAAAAAAAAAAAAAAAAAAAACAGTCTCCCTGTTTCTAACAAGAATGGCTACATTGTTTACTGACATTACCTAATTATGATATGGAATTAGGTACTACTGCAATGACAAAAGTATCATTGAAATTGTGGGATGTGATTTATAACCCCCTCTTCTGAGTACTGAAGTACTCTTAGGCAAACACGTTTTGATTTTTGTATTTACCGCTGTTAAAAATATGTCTTAAAATGTACTGTATGCAAGAATTTTTGTATCCCCAGTGAAGAATAAAATGTTATAGCATTAAGTAACCAGTTTCCTACAATGTGGATAAATAGTATGAAATTTCATCAACCCATTTTACTCAAACTAATTGGGGCCCAATTTTTCATCAGGTCCATTTAATTTTTGGCGAAAAAGTCTTGTTTCCTTAATTTATTTTGAAAAAAATTATGAAACTTCTGGAAGGTTAATGGATATTTTTATTTACTTTTATACAAATAAGGGGTATGTTGATGTTGAATAAAAGGAAATGATTTGTATTCAAGTATTTTCCTTGACTGTTTATTTATTGCAGAAACTAACTTTTTAAATAACTAAAATAAAAAAAATTATTTACATATTCACAATTAATAAAAAAACAATTCACAATTAGTAACTTATTTCCTTATACTTGTTTTAACGAATGGCAAAGTCAACCTCAGTGAGTATAACTACACAACCCAAATATATAACTGTTATTCAGCAAAAGTTTAAAATTTTCTCATTTTGTAATTGAAATGTGCATGAGAAAATGAATTACGTGTACTCGTATTAATTGTGAGTCGTCCATTTCAATTCATTAGGCTATGTTGTTCTATACAGTATTACAACAGAATTTAATTGATTTATCAAGTTCTATTGCGTTTGTCTTAATAACAGCACTATAGATTTTTAAAATCTCTAATACTTTATTACTTAATATAATTTTTACACAATAATTACTTAGAAAACAATAAATAAAAACTATTAGTTCATACAGAATCAACTTTTTTTTGTACTGAAATAAGACAAATAAAAATCTTCTATTAACTTATAAAACACACAATTTACACTATTGTTTTGGTTAAATTCACTGTAAAATAAAAATATAAACCCTTGTAAACTACAACTTACCACATCATGAGTTGTGTATGGTTTTTTACAATGTTCACAAAATTTTACTTTTGGAATCGTTTGAGGGATATTCTGATTTCCATCTTGGCGCATGTTTGCTCCAGCAAACAACAACTTTTTAGTTTTTTCTGAAACAAAGTTTAGGCATTACATTAGAAAATGAAAAAATCATAATAAAACCACACCTATATTATAATAAAACTGAATGACTGGAATTTACTTATCCTTATAAGTAAGATTAGTTCAACATATGCAGCAGTATGTGCAAGGGAGGTCAAGGAACAGAGGGCATTCTTCCTTTCCTCCTCCTTATCTAAAATGCAAATCTCTCACTCTACCATATACAGTAGATTGGACTGAGACCCTCCTTGGATTACAGAAAATGGAATTATATGGAAATACGTTCCTGTGCATTAGAAAAAGTAGGAGAACCCTTATAATATATAGGAAGCCAGATTCATTTCCTTTGTATATTGTATTGATATAAACATTTCTTGGAAGCCCGATTCATTTCCTTAGCATACCGTATTGATATAAACATTTCCTGGAATCACAACTTATTTTTTTAGCATACTGCATGGCTATAAATATTTCTTGGAAACTCGATTCATCATTTTCTTCCAAACTGATAAAATAGGCTCGAATTTAACCGAAGCTTGAAATATCAGGACTCTACTGTATTGTTATTTGGGTAATTCTAAAAAACACTTTGACTACCATGGATCTGTTTTTATGAAATCACATAGCATTTGTGATTGTTCAAAATTAATAATAAATACTCTATTTTTTTACTTAAAGTCAATAATGACTATGTAAAATCATAGTGATTTGTCCAGCATTGGAATAGAATTCTGCCACATACTGAAATTCTACATATTTGAATAACTAAATAAATAATGTTTACAGCAAGTTTTAAATAAACATTGAGAAAATAAGTGGGGTTCTCCAACCTATCTAAATCTTAAAAAATTAATCTAGGATAACAAATCAAAATCTATGAATCAATTACAAATGACAATAATACATTTGCACAAAACTAAACCATGAGAATTTTTAAAAAATATTACATCAAAGAAAGGTTTAAATATCGTAATAACAGATGTAAACACTTGCTGAAAAACTATCATAAAGGTGGGAAATAATTTAAAGTCAACTTTTTGTAATGAAATCATGAATGCAACAATCAATTCAATAAAAAAAAGATACAAGTAAGATGTATTGAAAATACAGTATCTGGTGTCCATTGATATTGTCTCTCTATACCCCAATATTCCGATAAAGGAAACTATGGATACAACTGGGGTATAGCTCAAGAATAGCAACCTTGGGGAGGCTACAGTTGAAAAATATTTTGAACAAAATTATATGGTAACTTTTTTGAATAAGAGAGAGTTTGTGCAGAGTCAAGAATCCTATATATTATTAGGTGACCTGTGTTTCTTTTCAAGCCGTAATTCAACAATGGCTGAATGGAATTTAATGATTTCAAACAGCTGTAAAAAATTATACTTGAATCAAAATTATTGAAAAAATTATTATATTATAATTTAAATTGAGATGGAGATTTTTGAACACGTTTGTCGAACAAATTACTTATTTAAATATATGGGGAAGTAATCTCAAGCTTATTATTGTTATTGATTGCAAACTTTAATTATTACACCGGTATGAAACAAATTTGCTTCAAGAATGTAAACAACTGATTTTAGTCAATTGCGATGCCCTGAATTCAGATCTGTTTTTAGTTTTTTTCTATCACGTCAGGTTTTTACGTAATTTAAAAAAATGTATAATAATAATTTACACAATTACCGCACATATGGGTACCTAAAATGAATTTAAACCTCTATATATTTTTATTTGTTTACCGGAATATATAAATAAACAAGGATTTTATAATTCAATGTAATTATAAGTGACAATTTAAAAAACTTACCTAGTGTTTACATCACACTTAAGACCTTTTGCCGTTTTGACATTCTTCTATGGTGGTCGGGGGAATTTCTCTTTAGGCACCAGCAGTAATCTGCCATTGTTTCATCCCAATTCCCCTGGTATCTTGTTTGCATGATTTTAATGTCCTGGTGGAATCTTTCACCCTGTTCCTCACTCACCGCACCCAGATTTTCGGGGATATAGTCGATATGGCTATATAGAAAATGTACTTTAACATTCATTTTACAGCCCAAAGCTTTGAAATGTCCTGAACATTCCTCAGCAATTTCCCTAAAATTTTCGGCTTTATTGTTCTCAAGAAAGGTTTTGGTTACCCTCTTAAACGCCAACCATGCAGAAGCTTGAAGTTCATTCATCGAGAAGTGAAAGCACGCTCTCTCATGAGTTCTCGAATTTGTGGTCCATCAAAAACACCAGCTTTCAGTTTCGCGTCACTTTTATTTGGAAATTTTGTTTGAAGGTACAAATGGATATTGCTTTCATTACTTAAGCTTGTCACGAACTGCTTCATAAGTCCGAGTTTTATATGAAGAGGGGGAACAGAATTTTCTCTCTAGAAATTAGGGGTTTAGACAGTACATTTTTTTCTCCTGGTGCAAAATTCCTTCTTAGGGCCAGTTTTTTCTTTCCCAGTGCTCAGATCGTGCTATGCTATCCCACTCACAGAGAAAACAGGGATACTTAGTGAAACTGGATTGTTGGCCAAGAAGTATCGTCAGTACTTTAAAATCCTCACACACTGTCCAGGAATGCTTACGATACTCAATTTTATATAGCATCAGTTTAAGGTTATTATAAGTTTCTTTTAAATCAACAGATTATGCAAGAGGCAATGAGGGGAGTAAATTTCCATTATGAAGCAATACTCCTATAAGACTTTTCAATGAACTATCTACAAAAAATCTCCAATCAGCAGGATTATATTGAACACCAAGTGCCATAAATAAACCTATATTTTTGCAGTATACAAGTTTATCTGTTTTAGCAAAGAAAGGTATGAATTCCCTCTCTCTATGCCTGAACCATGAAAATATTGTGTTGGGGGATGGTAAATGCTTTTCTTTTAATCGTAATCCTAAAAGATTTGCAGTAATTTTGGGGAGGTTTAAGTCTCTGACTAAATCGTTGAGCTCAGACTGTGTGAACTGTTCGGGCAAATGAGAAGACGCACCTGTTTCAAAAGTGGGATCAGGATTTGACAATGGCTCAGATTCAGATTGAGAAAAACTAAAAACAGATCTGAATTCAGGGCATCTCAATTGACTAAAATCAGTTGTTTTCACTCTCGAAGCAATTTTTTTCTTAAAAATGCATACCAGTGTTATAACTGCTCCCTGTAACAGGAGTTTTTACTCTTCTACACCCACCCATCTCGTCTTTTTAGGTTTAAACTACTTGGGAACTACTAGATTAATTATTAAAGCAGTAAATTATTTCAATTGTATTGAGCAGCTTACTTTTTTACTCTAGCCAGTTACTAGTAGCATAAAACCAATAACTATTGCACTGCTTGGTTCGAAACTTTCTATAAGGCTAAAAATATATGAGCACTACCTTACAAAGGGAGAGGGCATTCTAGATCGCCTGATGTTAGTCAATTCTTAGATAGTAAGGGTTCCCACATTGGAAAATTTATGACTACACCACTGAGCAAAGTATAAAAATATTATTTTAATGCACATACATTACTTTAATGCATATTATTTTTTTAGAGTTACATTACCATTATTAACTAAAGTTATTGCCAAAATAATTATTTTTAATGCAGGGTAGGCCCTGTATGTTCAAACATCAAATATATTGAAAATTAAAGAAATGTAAAACAAAAAATTTCATTAGCAGACACTTTTCCTAAAGTATTTTTAATCGAAATCCAAATTCTATTATTAATATACTCATCTTCATTTCTATTAGCAGGGTGTCTAGTGAAATTCCAGGTTTTTTTAAAGATTTCCAGTATAAAAATAATTTTTTCCAGGATGTTTAAAAGAAAAAATTACGCTGTTTGATTCATAACATAAATATTTATGAAAAACTTTACAGTTTTTATATGATTTACTTTTTACAATATGTTTATCTATAATATTTTTAATTTTAAGATACAAATATTTCTTCTTTACCTTTTTCAATATATCATTAAAGTTATAAAATTGATATATCATATCAAACTTTAAGATATTTTAATAAGTTTTTAATATTTTCCTTCCTCATCATTTAACAATTCATTACACTTGTTTGCATGATCTTGGCAAAAAACCACTACTTACTGATTTATTCAGCAGACGTGTTTTGTGCAAGGTCAGCTCATTTTTCAAATGCTGTGAATTACTGACAAGACTGTTGCTCAGGGGAGTTGCGTTGGTGTGAGTCTGTGGTGTATTTCTGTTCTGTGGTATGTTATTGTTCATAGATTAGTTGTTAATTATGTGCTCAAATATAGTGTCTGTCTGTGAGTGTGTTTTGTCAATAGTTGTTTATAAGAGCGGCCACCTACGATATTTTGGAAAATTATTCAAAACCATCAAATAGGACGATATCCACAAGAATTTTTTTTTTTTTTTACTTTTTTTCAATTTAAAGTAGGGTAAAACATTCTGAGCGGAGGCATAAGTTGTGGGCGCAGAGTGATTCAAATGTTTTGTGATGTCACAACTGTAGTTGGTGTTTTAGCAATGTACACTTTATGAAACAAAAACATGCCTTGAAGCTTGATAATTATTATTTTTGTTATTGCCCGGGAAGGTGAATTTTATATATCTATATTGAAATACACCTATGAAGTATCCAGTCAGGATAGATTTGGTTCTAATTTTATACATTTAACCGTTTAGTTGGTTAAATCTAATTAAACCCAATATAACCTGACTGGACAGTTTGTATATTTTATTATTGGTACATAGCAATGTATAAATTTAAAACCAAATCTATCGTAACAGGAGACTTTATAAGTATATTTAAATATATGTATGCAAAAACCATAAAAATTAAGCAAAAACGTTATTTCTCAAATATCTACACACGTATGGTATGATGTCACTGTACTACGCCGTGGCCGATGCACAACTTGAAGCTCCGCACTGTGACGTCACGAAATATTTGTATCACTCCGCGCCCATTCACAACTTATACCTCCGCACTGAAATTTTTACCCTACTTTAAATTGACAAAAAGTAACTTTCCTCAATAAAAAAAAACCTAGTGGATGTCCTATTTGGTGGTTTTGAACAAATTTTCAAAATATTGTAGGTGGCCGCTCTTATAAACAACTGCAGTTTTGTCATATAGAATGTGTTGTGGATAGTATTTATAATTGTTGAATTTTGTAGTCCATTACGTTCGGTGAATCTTATTAATCACTTAAACAATTGTTTATGACTGTCCGAACTTTAAATTTAGTAAATTTATTAAAACTTACTGAGACAGAACGTTTACGATCGCTATGTAACCCGAAACGCTCAACATCCTAGAAACCCAATTAATACAGAACAATATACCTAAAACCCACTTTACCGAAATCATAAACATCCTCCAAACCATCACCAAACAAAACTATTTCACCCACAACTCAAACTGCTATTCACAACCAGATGGCCTACCCATGGGAAGTCCTATCAGTAGTGTCTTGAGCAAAATTTTTCTATAACACATAGAAAACACCAAGATACTTACAAACAATACACACACACACACACACACACACACACAAAATCATTTAATGGCACAGATATGTCGATGATATAACACTATACAGAGGCAACTCCTGTCAATGCGAAAAACTCCTCATCACTAATAAAATACACCCAAAACTACACTTCACTTCAGAAATTGAAACCAATTGATCCCTAAACTTCCTCGGCCTAACCATAACAAAAAGCTACACACAAAAACAGCTTCAACATTTACAGGAAACCTATAGCAACAGACACACTTATCCACAACACCTCAAACCACCCTATCCAACACAAACACGCTGCCTTCAGATCCATGCTAAATAGACTTAAAGAAGTCCCAATGACTACCGAAAACGTAAACAAAGAACTAAACACAATTAAATATTTAGCATACACAAATGGATAGAACACCACAATAATAGACAAACTATGGTAGAAAATACAAAAAAACATTAAAATTACACTACAGACAGGGAAAACAAATACATCACATTACCATACATAAATAAAACAACAAACAAAATAGCCCACAAATTTCAAAATAGCATACAAAACTAATAACAAGTTACAATACATAATACAACACAACACCAACAACAAAGATAAACTACAGGCACCAGGCGTATACAAATTGAACTGCGACAAATATAACAAATTCTACATTGGACAAACAGGTCGCAGCTTTAAACAGAGTCGAGGAACACAAACAGAACACCAACTCAACATTTTACAATCACATAAAAGAAACAGGACACAAATACACAGACATTTACCATAACCTAGAAATCCTACACATCAACAAAAAAAGGACCACATCTCAACACACTAGAACAATATGGAATTTACAGACATACAAAAACACAAAGTACAATTAAACGAACAAACACAATACAAATCACACATACTATTTGATACTATCGAAAACCTACCTTTAAAACTGTCACCGCTTGACCCAACATCTCCAAGCAGAAGACACTGATGAAGATCGGCACATAGCGATCACAAACATTCTGTCTCAGTAAGTTTTAATAAATTTATTAAATTTAAAGTTCGGATAGTCATAAACAATTGTTTAAGTGCTTAAAAAGTATTTATAAATTTCATAGTTCTCTACTGTGTATAACAGTAAATTTTTGTGCTCACGCCTTAAAAATTATAAATTTTGAAAAATAGCAGTTCCTCTTTCCTCCATGGCACAGCGGTAAAAATATAGTCTTAATGACGTTGGTTTTTTAAATTATTTTGTTTTTAAATTATTTGTTTTAATGAGTAGAACACGAATATCAACTTTTTTTTCACGAAAAACACAAAAAGTTTTTTTTTGTGCACATTTTTAATGTTAGTCGGTAATAGTATATATAGCGTGTTCCGGTCGCACAGTAGCTACAGCGCACTGCACTACGTCAAAGTCAGTTTATTTTAATACTAAACTTAAAATCTAAATATTTAACTTTTGGTTATAGTTTTATACAACATTACTATCTACCTATATTAAAGTACATTACTACCTATATTTATATCACAATATATTACATTTGCATTAATAGGAGGTTGCCAGAGCCCCAAAGGGTCGGACTTCTTGACTCCCCAAAAGGTTGAGGAAGAAATTGCAGCTTGTAAACAGGAAAAATGGGCTGATCTCTGCGGCAAGCTAGATCCAAGAAAAGAATATCAGCACTGGCGAGTAATCAACGTTTTTAACAACCATTGCAGCCAACAAAATAATGGACCAACGTCAAACACTATTTCCTCTGGCGGACATACAGCTAAGACTGACAAGCAGGCTGCAAACTTACTGGCCCAACACTATGAGCAAGCAAGCAGGCTGAGTTTCAGCAAAGAAAATAGAAAGCAAGGAAGAATCCATAAACAAGTGTTAAAGCAAAGTAAATCCTACAACCAAAAAATTGCTTTTTCTAATAATATTACTTTGGAAGAACTCGATAGCGCAATTAATAGCCTTGACCCTAAGAAGTCTCCTGGTATCGACTTCATCTTTGGATCAATGATCAAATACTTCGGTGTTCTTGTCAGAAGTACCCTTCTTCAGATTTTCAATCTTTCCTGGATAACTGGTAAGCTACCCACTGTTTGGAAAATGTCAGTCATTGTCCCAATTCTAAAACCTGGCAGGGAGGTGGCAAGCTGCAAGAATTATCGACCCATATCTCTAACAAGCACCTTATGAAAGATTATGGAAAAACTAATTCATTCCCGAATCATGAATTGGCTGATCAAGCAGAAAGTATTAGACTTTTACCAAACAGCTTATAGAGCCCAGCATAGCACTGTTGACCAACTTGTTTACCTAGTGCAATCAATCATAGACGGACTTCAAGAGAAACATCACAGGAAAACTACGGCAGTTTTCCTTGATCTGACTGGCCTTCGACAGTGTTTGGAGGGAGAAACTCATTGAATGAGGCAATGAGGCTAAAATTGCGTGCTATGCAGATGATATTGCCATTTGGCACTCGCATACTGACATCAAGGTCTCGGAAAATGTACTAAATGACAATTTGACACATATTGAGACTGGGCAAAAAATCTGAAACTGTTGTTAAATCCTGAGAAAACCAAATATTGTGTGTTTTCCACTGACAGGAGGAACAGAGCAACCTTTCTCCACAAGTTAAAGATTAACAACTCAATTGTTGAAAAAGTTTCCCACTCCAAATACCTCGGCTTGACGCTAGATGCAGAATTGAGGTTTACCAAACATATTAAGAATATCTCACGAAAAGCTCTAAAGAAGCTCAGTTTTCTTCGAAAACTCTGTGGATCGACTTGGGGTTCTAGACCAAAGACACTTCTAAACACCTATACTGCACTAATAAGACCAATTCTCGAATATGCAGCACCCGTTTGGGCTTCATCGGCTTCCACCTCAACAGAGAAAATCAACTCTGTTCAGTACAGGGCGTCCAAAATTATTACCAGCGCTGTGTCTTCAACAAACAATACAACAGCTGAAAGTTAGTGTGGCCTACCATCATTAAAAAACAGGAGGAAACTTGTCACTGTCAAATTTACGAATAAAATTAGAAGTTGCAACGAGCAGCATATCTCCGACATCACTTTCCACTCCTGGACAGCTAAAAATAGGCTGAAGAGATCCTCAACATTTCAGTTTGATTATGCAATAAGAAACAACATTAACTTGAAGCATTCAAGAACTTTGTTTTCCAGTCAAACCACCTCCCTCTGTTAAAATTATTTTAGACTTGCTTGAACCCTGCAAAAAAAAGAGCCTAAGAGCACAATCAAAAGAAAGGGCATGGGCGCAATTCTCGGCCTATTGAGTCCTCTTTTAGTAACCGCCTACACATACGGTTCTTCAGACTCGAACTGCAATAGGGGTGGTTCAGGTATATTTCTTAAGTACCCAGACAACTCAATTTCAAAGCACAAGGTCTCTGCAGGGCGAATTGCATCCAACTTTACATGCAAACTTATTGCAATCAGAACAGCCTTGGAAATCTACCTTGCATGGACAGGAAGTGCTAACTCTGACGGTACTGTTGTGTTCTCGGATTGCAGATCTGCCCTTGAAGCCATCAGAGAGGGGAAAACTAGGCTCACTCAAGAAATCGCTTCTCTTATGTTCTCCATTGGTGCAATGGGAAAATCATGTACCCTTCAGTGGATCCCGGCTCATGTTGACATCGAAGGAAATTAGGTGGCAGACTCCCTTGCCAAAGAAGCCAGAACACTCGAGCCTGTAGCTTCATCTACTACGGTTTTTGATGCCAACGCAGTCACAAAACAAAGGCTCTGCTCAAACCCAAAGAAAAAATACTCGCTGCCAGAATTGAATTACAGCAGATAAATTACAACAGTAATAACAAGACTAAGGACAAAGCATTTTAAGGGCATGAAGATCCTGCCCGAGGGTTCCAGAACATATGAAGATTGCAGGCACTGCCCAGGCACGCAACTTGGACCCCAAGCACCTTTTCAGCTGCACTTCCATTGTTCGTGCCTTCTTCAAAATAGACAATAACTGCAATATGGATACTTTGTACTCGAATAGCGCCATTAACATTGCTAAGGCTGTAAATCATGCATTTGGCAATATTTAAAATTTCCCCCCTAATTGCATTTGCCATACACGACAACAACTACCTATATTAAAGTATACCTATGAAGTATCCAGTCAGGATAGATTTGGTTATAATTGTATTCAACTTTACCATCTACCTATATTGAAATATACCTACGAAGTATTCAGTCAGGATACATTTGGTTATAATTTTATACAACATTACTATCTACCTATTTTAAAATATACCTATGAAGTATCCAGTCAGGATAGATTTGGTTGTAATTTTCTGCATCTGCAATAAGTCTAAATATTTACCAAAATTACAACCAAATCCATCCTGACTGGATAGTTCATAGGTATACTTTAATATTTGGTAGATAGTAATGTTGAATAAAATTATAACCAATTCTATCTTGACTGAATACTTCGTAGGTATATTTTAATATAGGTAAATACCAATATTGAATAAAATCATAACCAAATCTATCCTGACTGGATACTTCGTAGGTATATAGTAATGTTGTATAAAGTTACAAATCTAGATGTTGTGCAGTGTGCTGTAGCTAATGTGCGCCAGGTTCACATTATACGCCTACACGCCTTTACAACCTAACATTTAAAATGTGAAAAAAAGTCACTTTCAGTTTTTTCCACAGAAAAAAAGTTGTGTTCTACACATTAAAATAAGTAATTTAAAAACGTAAAGAATTTTAAAAAACCAACGTCATTACGACTATATTTTTAACGTTACAGCTATAATGTTACAAGTTCAATGATTTCGCTTAATTTGTTTCATGTAGTAACTCGTAAAATACCTTTAAATGTAAAATTACAAATTTGAAAAAAAATCAACTTTAGCACATCAATTCAAAAGGCTTTGTGTGGTGTAAGTTCTATAGTTGTTTGGCGATAGAAATAAAAGGTGTGTAAATGTTCAATGTAATATTTTATGTTTTGTATATGGAATGGGGTCTGTAAGTGTTTGTTTTGCCTTTTTGAGTAATTTTGCAACTTATTATTGGCAAAAAAATAAGATTTATGTGCGTTTTATAATTCTACAACGTTTGTGTGCTGGGTGAAACGTTTTGCAGTTATGCTAGAGTTGATTTCTTTTAAAAATTTGTAATTTTTGGGAGTCAATAGCAAATTTAATTACATTTTGAGGCATTTTGCGATAGATTGTCAAAAAAATAAACACATTTAATTAGTAATGTTTTACGTGTGCTGTAGAGGGCGGGAATTTTCCAAAATTTTTAATTTTTGAGGCTTTAGCGAGAGTTTTTATAATTTTTTTCAATCCCCTGATAAATTTGTGCATCGCCCGATGTAATTTTTTTTTGCTAAAATTGAAAGAGAAATAAATACCAAAAAGTCATACACTTGTCCAGAAAGTTGGACACAATGCCCTTTCTAGCCCCCCTTAACTCCGTCCATACTCACATATCACCAAAATTTGCAAATAAAATTATACCACAGTAACCTATTTTATCTCACACACACAAACTTTAAACTCAGTTTTTTATAAAACAAAACTATATATAATATGGGTAAAAATATAGTCTTAATGTCGTTGGTTTAAAAAATTTTTTTTTGTTTTTAAATTACTTATTTTAATGTGTAGAACACAAATATCAACTTTTTTTCCGCAGAAAATAAGGAAAGTTACTTTTTTCACATTTTAAATGTTAGGTTGTAATGGCATGTAGGCTCTATAGCGTTAACAAGCCTTATTGATATTGTTAAAAAAAATTTTTTTTTAATTACTCATTTAAATGTGTACAATACTAATATTAACTTTTTTCCGCAGAAAATACGAAAAGTTAATCTTTTTGCATATTTTTAAATGTTAGTCTGTAATAGCATGTATAGCGTGAACTGGCTGCGCAGTAGCTACAGCGCACTGCACTATGTTAGTCAGTTTATTTTAATACTAAACTTAAATTCCGCTGAAAAGAAGGTAATTATTCGTGTTCTGCACATTAAAATCAATAATTTAAAAACAACCAAAAATTTTAAAAAACAAACGTCATTGAGACAATATTTTTACCATAATAAATTATATTATATTACAATATATTTGCAAAGTATCCAGTTATATTTGGTTAAAACAAATTAAAGATTTTAACAATAAAGATGAATTACATCTTTTATTTGATTCAACTGCTGAGCTTAGGTTAATAAACTTAATTTTTGTTGAACAAAGTATTGTAAGTGGACACTTTCTGACTATTTTCATTTAGTATAACACAGAGCTCTGTTTGGCTAATTAAAAATTGGGAAAAAGACGCCTTTTTTTACAACACATAAAAAATTCATACATCAACAGGTCTAATTTCATTTTAATATGAGACATGTAAATTTGGTAAAAATATAGTCTTAATGACGTTGGTGTTAAAAATTTTTTTTGGTCTCAAATTACTCGTTTTAATCTGTAGAACACGAACATCAACTTTTCTTTCCGCGGAAAATACGGAAAGTTACTTTTTTCATATTTTAAATGTTGCGTTATAATGACATGTATAGGGTAAATGAGTCTTATTGATATTGTTAAAAATTTTTTTTTGTAATTACTCATTTCAATATGTAGAACACTAATACAAACTTTTTCCACGGAAAATACAAAAAGTTAATTTTTCTGCATATTTTTAATGTTAGTCTGTATTAGCATGTATAGTGTGAAACGGCCGCGCAGTAGCTATAGCGCACTGCACTACGTCAAAGTCAGTTTATTTTAATACAAAACTTAAAATCTAAAAATTTAACTTTTGGTTATAATTTTATACAGCGTGACTATGTACCCACATTAAAATATACCTACGAAGTATCCAGTCAGGATGGATTTGGTTAAAATGTTATTCAGCTTTACTATCCACCTATATTGAAATATACCTACAAAGTATTCAGTCAGGATAGATTCGGTTATAGTTTTATACAACATTACTATATACCTACGAAGTGACAAATCAGGATAGATTTGGTTATAATTTTATACAACATAACTATCTACCTATATTAAAATATATCTATGAAGTATCTAGTCATGATAGATTTGGTTGTAATTTTCTGCATCGGCAATAAGTCTAAATATTTTTATTAATCATTTAAACAATAGTTTATGACTATCCGAACTTTGAATTTAGTAAATTTGTTAAAACTTACTGAGACAGAACGTTTTCGATCGCTATGTGCCGATCTTCATCAGTGTCTTCAAGACATCTTTCTAGCGAAGAATTATCATCTTCTAGCGATCGAAAACGTTCTGTCTCAGTAAGTTTTAACAAATTTACTAAATTCAAAGTTCGGATAGTCATAAACTATTGTTTAAGTGATTAATAAGATTCAACCAAACGTAATGGACTATAAAATTCAAGAATCTAAATATTTACCAAAATTACAACCAAATCTATCCTGACTGAATACTTCGTAGGTATACTTTAATATAGGTAGATAGCAATATTGAATAAAATTATAACCAAATCTATCCTGACTGGATACTTTGTAGGTATATTTTAATATAGATATTTACTAATGTAAAAAATTACAAATCTAGACGTAGTGCAGTGCGCTGTAGCTACTGCGTGCCCGGTTCACGCTATAGGCCTACATGCCTTTACAACTTAACATTTAAAATGTAAAAAAAGTATCTTTCCATACTTTCTGCGGGAAAAAAGTTAATATTCGTGTTCCACACATTAAAACGAGTAATATAATAAAAAAAATTTTTTAACGTCATTAAGACTATATTTTCATCGTAAATTCAATATAAATACCAAAGTAGTCGACTACTATTTAATCATATAAAGTAAGTAACAAATCTGGTGATTATTTAAAGCAGAGAATTTTGTATCTGAAAAAAACTTAAAATTTTCATGCCTCGACGTGCTGTATAACATTTTCCAATTATAATTTTTCTTAGTAAAAATATGTTATGTCAGTAAAAAAATTAAAATGTTAGTACAATAAATGTAGTTCATTTATATTACCATAAACTTCTCGGATTCTTTTCGATTCCGCAGAGTCACAATTAATATCTTCTTCTCTCACAAACGTTTTACATTCAGGAAGATTTTCATCAGAGAAAGGGCAAAGTCGTTTGGTCATGACCAAAACCTGTAAACTACTGTGTAGTTTCAAACGTATTAGCTAAATTTAATTCAGATAAAAAATAGAATGGATATAAATAGATATCTATTAAAAAAAGTTTATAAACCGCAAATATTACATAAATATTGTAACAGACCGAGTTATCAGAAAGAGCTTTCAGTACAAAATGAATTCCCACAAATTTTTCATGACTAAAACATAAACAATATTTTTCAATTCACTGCTTGGCTAGTTACAAGTGCTACCGCTAAGTAGATCGCACTATTGTTATCGATAGTTTCACGTTCCCAATAAATTTAGTTTATTATAGTATAAAAAATAACGAATCGTGTTGTACGTAGAGGCAAAAATTTAACTGTATGTAATCATATTTAAACGTCTTATTAAACCAGGATACATCCTGGAGTTTGTTATTATTCGCAGTAAACCATACTGCGTTTCATTCTATGTTATCGTTCGTAAACTTATATAGTGCTTTAAAACTATTTGGTTATTTGATAATTTCTCAAAATAGAAATACTTTCACAATATTTTTTCATTATACCTGATATATTTACATACAAGACTACAAATAACAAACACCTGCAGTTCTTTTCAACTACGAGACCAATTCTTAGCGTCTTCATTCACATGGGCGAATATCCAACTACTATATTAATTTATAACTTGCAGTTTTTGTGTTGTACATCTTGAGGGTTTTTTAAATATAAATTACTACTTTTGATATCATTTAGCAAAAAACCCAATGATCTCTTTTACAACATACGTAAACAACAGTCTTATCTTTGACTTACAACATTAATTAATGCACTAACCTAGTGCAAAACGCGTCTGGTGAATAATATCAGTAATTAGTGGTTTTTCTGCCAAGTGACAACAAAAGTAGTAATAATTAACTAAACACTAAATAATGTTAACTCTATGTTTCAGATACTGTAGAGTAATATAAACCTCAAAGGAACTACTAAATTATTTACTACAACCAAAAACATAATTTTCACTTGAAACTCAATACAGTTAAATATAAATTTTGAAATAATTTAGAAAGCCTTTCAAATATTATAGTTTAAGTAAGTTTATAAAAACTTATTGAGACAAAACGTTTTTGAGTTCCCTAACAATTTTCAGTGTCTTCGTTGGCTGCACTGCTAAGATAGGCGGCACAGAATTAAAGGCTGATATTATTTAATGTGGTCAAAGAATGTATGGAATTTTCATTAGATTTGTTATTTTAATTTGACTTTATTTTGTTTTGGGGATGTTTGGTTATTTCATATTGCTATAGTACATAAATATCTAGTTTTTTCTGTTAATGTGGAAATGTGGGAATTTCTGGGTTGTGGTTAAAGCTTGAAGTTTTTGTGTTGTATATCTTGCATTATTTTGAATATACTGCTATTTATATCACTTGGTAAAATCTACTGAAAATTATCAATAAGTTGTGGTTAATGTCTGTGTATAAAGCCTTCTAAAATTAAATTAACAAAAAAAGAGTCTGCCATATTTAAATAAGTATATGTGTTCTTTGATGCTTTGTGGAAAGCTGCAGTCTGTTTGTCTTTTGTGATACTTGTCACAATGTATACAGTTCATTTTGACAAAATTAAAAGACTTTGCTATTCTATTTTGTGTTAACAAAGGCGTTTTTCCTGTTAAGAAAAGTCAAGGATAGTTTAGTTGGGTTAATATCTTTTATCAAAATAATCCAAGAGCATTGTTAATATAATATTACTTTACTAAAAAAAAAAAAATATTTTTGAAGTGGTAAATTGCTTTTATATACTAACAATTTAGAACAAAGTTTTGAGTTTGATATTTTAAAAATGATTTTTGAAATTATTTATTGACCATTTTTACCTTTACTAAGAAATTATGAACAGTTAGAATCTATACCACTGTCATATACTCATCAATTTGTTTCAGAGATAGTTTGATCAAAATTAAAAATAACCTGCTACTAAATAATATTTGATACCATCATTCAATAAAACAATAACCTAAACCTAATACCTAAAAATAGACATTGGTATAGATCTAATAAATAATAATCAATTTAATAATTTAAAATACTAAAACACTTTAGAATATTTTACAACTTACTTGCTAGCACTTACTTATATTTGTTGAGGACGGCCGTTTCGGGAGATGTGTCCCATTGTCAATGCAGACTGCAACTGATCTCAAGGATTTCGTAGGTTAGGAATCAACAAATATGAATTTAAAATAGTTTGCCTAAAGTTTTAGGAGTAAACAAAATAAAAAACATAAATATGTTTCACAATCCCTTACTTGCTCCCTTTAACATCATCATTTTCTAGACAGACATTTATACCTTAGACACTATCAATATCCTCCAAAAAATATTTACAGAAATACACTCAACAAACACAATTTCCAAAACATTTGTCAAAATTATTGTTACTTTTTATATATATACAGAAATACAGCTTTTCAATGGATTCTCTTATTGCTGGTATCTAAGCAGATATGGTATATAAAATCAATGTTTTAAAACTATATGTATGCAGACAACATCATACTAGAACAGATATGTAAATGACATTCATGGTTTAACTTAGTTAACCTTCTTAATAAACTTGTTACATTAGAAAATAAATACATTAATCTAATTACTTGTACCTTTTATTAAAAACAATAATATGTAAATATTCATAGAAAACACTCATTTTTTGTATAAAAATAACTTAGTCCTAAGTCATGTCCTACAATTCACTAATTTTTAAAATAACTTTCTCAAAAAAAATCCACTGGTCTACATATGGCGCTTGGATATTTATTTATTTTTTTAAATCTAGGGGTAAGCTAGAGGGGCTGTAGCCCCCTTGCTCCCCTAGTGGGGATGTCCATGCTATCCTATATGTAGATAAATAGTATGCTATCTCTCTATTGTGAAATTGAAGTTTGACAATTCATAATACATCTGCAGAAAAGAGTTGAAAAGGTTGAGATGTGTGTATTTTGTTATAAGTGACCTTGAAGAAATGCTTTGACAGAGATGAGACAGTGGAAAATGGAACATTACAAAAAGATGTAGATCAAACTAAATATTGAAAAAAACTAAAGGTGTTCTTTAGTTGTGTTCGATGTTTTAATTTCTACTTTGTACTTACGTTTGCGGAATGAGGAAGATATTTTCTGTGATTTGTTGTCGTGATAAGTTAATGTTATGTATTTTTGTGTTTGTGTGTTATTGTTGTTTTTTATTGTGTTATGTAGTGTAGGATTTTAGAATTTACTGCAACATGATTGGTTGGACAACGTAAAAGAGGGTGTGGCGAAGTACTTACTGGAGTATATATTTGATGAAAATTAAGTTTGTTTTGTAAACTACCTCAGAGGATAATTGCTGTGAAATCAAAATGTACATAAAGAGTTAAATAAATGAAAAAGTTATTTGTAGTACAGAGTTTTTATTTATTCAAATTAAGCTACTAGTTGGATCTTATGTATAACTCACTATAGTAAGGGACTTGAGATACACAGGGAAGGAGTTCACCCACTAGTGAGGTTGGAAATTCAGGCAGCTGTGCATATAGGGACAATAGTCACAGTAGTGGTTGACCGATACATGTAGAAATGAGGTTTGGCAAGCATTGAGTTTGCAGGCTATTCCACCACATTAAATGTCAAGTAGGCTCTTAAATATGTCTTGCTATATCTCGTATCTTAAATCCAAGTATATATTAATATATAAACACCTGCCAATAGTAGCACTAACATTTTATTTCAATGAGGATGATCGTTTGGTGAAGAGTTCTACATTATCAAATGAAGTAGTAATTACCTTTTTGGTTATTTAAGGATAAGATTGGGGCTGAGAAACTGTTACAGGTAATTATACAGGAGTTTGGGGTAATGATGTAAAAACGTGTGTGTGTGTGTGAAACATTTAAAAGTTATATTCAAACTATTGAGTTACTCTTTTATGGTTGATTTTATATAGACACAAAAAATCAAAAAGTTTAAAAAAGTGTTTTAAGTTTAATTTTCATTTACAAATATTTTTACAACATTTCAAGTTAGTTCACTGAAGGCGAATAAATCTTTATTTTATTGTTAATACAAACTGTTTCAAAACCATAATGGTTTGACTTCATGAGGCAAACATATTACAGAAGAAATGTTTTAATGTTAATTAATTTCATTTGGCAGAAAATCAACATTTTCTGTGTAAGAAATAAACATCTGTCTTAGAACAAAACCTTTTGCTTTATCATGTTTACTTTACTGCTGAGTCATTTCCGTTAATACACAGCTCTTCACTTTCTTTATTCAACAAAGTTCGCTTGTGTTGCGTTGACGAAACAATGGGAGTTTTCTGGCAGTTGAGATATATCGGCTGTGTTTAAAGCAATTAACTAGTATATTCGCTATGAGTTTTAAACGTGAGTGTTATAGAACAGCAGAAGAATTGATTGCAGCTCTCGATAATATTGAGGTGAGGAAGCAGCATATGGTTTCGATGCAGTTATTATACTACCTGACATTGATGAAAATACTGATGAAGAAGATATCGACGATAATTAATTTGTCATAAGCGACGGTGGTGAAAACGTTCCTTCGGATACCGCTGGTTCTTTGGAAGTTCACCTTTTTGTAAGTACAGAGACAAGTAATCAAAAGTTAAAAAAACCAGTAGTGAAGAAACAAAAATTATGTCCAGATTGAGAAAATTCTTTACCTACTATATCAAAATTTCCAAATGATGTAGAAATAGAAAAACCTTATAGAACAACTAAAAAACCAATATGGGGGACTAACAACTCTTGAAACATTCAATTAATTTTTTGATGACAAATTATTGATTTTTCTGTATACTATGCTTAGGAAAAAAGTCACAATAGCCTTTTTTAACTTGTCCATAATTAAGAACATTTTTTGGAATTCTCAATCTGAGGGAGTATCATTCGGTACCTCAATCAAAAATGTATTGGAGTAAAGATCTCGATTAAGGTGTACCAATTGTACAAGAAACAATGTCTAGAAATAAATTTGATGAAATCAAAAAGTGCATTCACTTATCAGACAACAATAAACTAGATAAATCCAACAAATTTTCAAAAGTCCGTCCCTATTTTGATTAATTAATTACCAAATTTGGCCATTTAGGAGTGTTTTTTCATAAATTATCAATTGATGAGCAAATGGTGCCTTATTTTGGATGACATTCAGTAAAAATGTTTATGAAAGGAAAACTAGTGAGATTCGGTTTCAAAATCTGGTGCATTGCTTCTGTTAATAGTTATGTATACAGTTTTGAGCCATATGGGGAAAAAGGTTGTGAAATAAACAACGGCTATGGTTTAGGAGAGAAGGTTGTTTATAGTTTGTTGAGAGTAGTTGAAAATCCAGAGAATCTTAATTTTTTTTGATAATTTTTTCAGTACTTAGAGTTTAGCTACTAAACTGACAAAGATACATTTTTTAGTAGCAGGAACAATAAGGGAAAATAGGTTGCACAATATTCCGCTCATGT
Source organism: Prosapia bicincta (assembly GCA_036971475.1). Lineage (NCBI taxonomy): Eukaryota > Metazoa > Arthropoda > Insecta > Hemiptera > Cercopidae > Prosapia > Prosapia bicincta. The sequence goes on from JBAIZL010000010.1 coordinate 2,520,238, forward strand.
CAGTGAAAAAATTTCTAAGATCTCCGAAAGGAAGTTATAAATTTGCTTATGATAAAAATGAGAATATTTTTGTTGTTCGATGGCGGGATAATTCAGTTGTTACGTCATAAAAAATTACGGGTCAGTTGAACCAACTCTAAATGTAAAACGCTACAATCGAAAAGAAAGGAAACACGACTTTGTAAAGCAACCAAATGTTATCAGTGTTATAACAAAGGAGTGGGCGGAGTGGATTTTCATGATAATGCTATTGCCAATTACAGAATTCGAGGTAAAAAATGGTGATGGAACTAATTCGTAAATGGAATTTATTGTGCTATAGTAAATGCATGGAAATGTTATATTTTATCAACAAGAAATAAAATGTCAGATAGAGTTCAGATCACAGCTCGTTATCTCCTTATTTCGATAAGCAAAAATTGAAGAACCTGACAAGTCCAGCAAAAATCTGCTATTAGGTCACTGTAGTAAAATTACTTAACCAAACGATGTACAAAAAGACAAAATTGACCACATCATAGACCAAAATAAAAGTAATGCAAGGCGGAGATGAAAAGTGTGCCAGAATCAAATAATCTACAAATGCAAGAAATGTTGTATTTTTACATGTTGAATGTTTTGAAAAGTTTCACAATTCAGTTTGGAACTAAATTGTAAATAGTAAAATTATGTAGAAAATTGTGTTTAAATAATTCCTTTCATATAATGATTGTTGTGTTTTTTTCAGCATACACCATTTTTCAACGTTGTGTTAATACAACGCCACGAAATGCAGGGAACTCCCAATGTTGCGCGAATGCAACAGGTCATGGCTCAAAAACGAAAACTTTCAGATTCACTTTCAGGTTTTATTTTAATAATTCCATTGTAGAAATGTAGATTAAACAAGGAAAAATGTAAAATATAGACCTTGTCCTACTGGGTAGAAATGGGTTAACAAAACTTATAAGGCATACATAAAGCCTTGTTTAACTTATGGTGGAGAAATCTTAACAAGAGCCACCAAGATTGCAAAGAATAAACTTGAAGTAAGTCAGAACAACTGTTTAAGTTTCATCTCAGGAGCAGTGAAGACAACTCCTATAGCCTCACTTCAAGCCTACACAAAGAACAAACCCATTAGATGAAGATTTCAACATGAAAGCAGACATCCTTTATGAAAAGTTGATGTATAGGAAACACAACACTTCATGGACTTTGGCATTACTTCCTAATCAAAGATTAAACACTCTGAAAAGTTTTAAGCATATGGTTGTTGGTAGGAAACTAAGCAACCTCCGCAATTAGTAAACTCATTGGATTTCATGCAATTTAACGTGTCTTTGGATCTAATAGAGCCAGTGAACAAGACTATTAACATGCCGAAAAAGATATCCCAAAATGCATTGGAAAATTTAAATGCATGGTACCCGCAGGACTCCTGGGTGAGAATCTACACAGATAGGTCTAGAAATGCATGGTGAGACGAGAGCAGGAATACACAGTGATTACTTCGCATACTATTTTGTACTGAGCAATAACTCAACTTTTTTTGAGGCAGAACTGTTTGCCATCAACGAGGCTCTTCAACTGCTGATCCTAAGACCATGGCTTAATACCAATATTGTTTTATTAGTGGACTCTAGATCCTCAGCACAAGCAATGGCTAATAATGATAATAGAGGTAGTGCAATTGTGCAGAATATAAAACAGAATTATAAAATTGTAAAAAACAATGTAATCAATATTGTAATGCAGTGGATCCCGTCTCGTATGGGAATACAGGGGAATGAGTCAGCAGATGAACTTCCAAAGTGAGGGACTAAAATTGTTCAAAAACCATCAAAAACGTTGTCACTGCAAGAGAGAATAAAAAGTATTAAAACATCCTACCAACAAGGTTTTAGGAATATGATGGAGGAAAGATTGAAGGACAAGTCCTATGTCTTTGAAGGAAATAGAACAGTCCTGAGAAAAACATCTGTTGCTAACTTCAGGCTGGTCACAAGGCATGATTGTCTCGCCGGACATCTTAGTAGAATAAAAATATTAGAATTCAACAGGTGCACAATATGTGCATGCCAAACTTCTATTATGGACAATGACCACCTCCTGGTCTGCAGTGGACTAGATAAATAGACAACAAGAAAGGGACTGGATTGTATTGGGACGCAAGAAGAAAATGACTTTTTAAAAGGAACGAAGATGATTCCTTGACTCTGGCGTTTGGGAAGTTTCTTATACTTGATAATTTCTACCACAATATATTTACGTATTTCTTTTCATGTAACCTGGCCCTGGACTCCCAGTCTTCGTGGCAGCCTACCTAATAATTGTTCATTCAGTGCTCCTATCTTGTGGCCAAATTTGTAACTTCTAGTTATCACAATAGTTAAACAAAGTAGAGCTGCTACAGTTTATAAATAACAATATATTTACAGTTTACGAAAACTGTTTGACATCTTCCCATAGAAAGTAGAAATATAATGTTACATATGGTCTTCATTACCGTTCTTAGTATCAGTAACAGTCGAAATGTCAGTTGTTTGAGTGTAAAAATAAAACGGCGCCATTTCTTGTCAGTCGTTTTGCAATAGTCGGGAAGTTTCAGCAGTTTATAAAATCTCAAGTATGGATCTAGAAATTTCTTCGAGAGGGAAATATGAAAATATTCCCAATAAGAGAGAACATTAACGGTATTTATTATATTTAAAATTCAAAGAAAAACAAATCTAAGCATACTGTAATTTATTTATAATTATCTTATGTATTTTATTACTACTAATTTATATATAATTATAATTATTCATAGTTTTGAAAATACAAATTAAAAAAATACAGATTAAAAATATTCAATTAATATTCTTATTTGTTTCGATTCGCCAAATATATATATATATATATATATATATATATATATATATATATATATATATATATATATATATATATATATATATCACAATTCGTTTACTTTAGAAAGACAGTAAGACCTGTAAGTCGACTTTCCATCATCCTCGATCCACTAATGCTTTCAGTCTCTGCCGTAGGAAAACTGCTCAGCTGTAGTAACAGAATAGGAAGGGTTAACAATTAGTTGCTGTAACATCCGTTGCAGGAACGTTCATTCATCACAATGATCACAAATAACGTTACTAAGCCTAAAACTAATAAGCAAAGGCCAAGTTAAAAATCTGTTTCTCATGAAGAAAGCCATCTGTTGAATGCAACATCAACATCAAAGCCTGGCAAGGGTTTTACGCCTACTTAAAGCGTTCACTAAAGATAGGTTTTGTGCATTTTGTGAGGAGTCATCCGTACAAAATATGACGCAGAGCTTGTTTTGTAAATATTGGGTTCGTGAATTATATATTGTAACATCTCTGAATCATAATTGTTGTTCGTCATATAATTAATTTTAGCCAATTATTCTTTGATCACAATTTAACATTATAATACAGAAAAAATTACAAAAACTATATAATAACAATTTATTTGATGAAAACAATTATTGTTGAATTTTATTCGAACGTAAAGCTTCCTCCAGAATAAAGACAGACATTTCTAGTTAAAAAAACTTAAATTTATTTTTCATTATTTCAAAGTCCCTTCAACTAACTGACGTGTTACCATCTACTAAAAGGGAATGATTTAGGAAAAGGGGAGAAATTGAGTAAATACTACCGGCCGCAAGGGTTTATGCAGGATAAAACAATTTGAAAATAAAACCCGTACTCACTCCATTACGATTTGGAAATGGATTTGTCAGGCGGAAGCGATTGCCTAGCCAAAAAACTTTTGGAGTACATTTACACCGAAAAGGCAAACATTTTAAAAATAAATGCTATTTGTCACTATTCTAACGCTTTAGATATGCTACAAGTTGACAGCGTGAGTGCATGAATTTGTTCTAACTTAAATACATTATAATACTTGAACAATTGTATTACAAAGGCTAAAGCTGAAATGTTCTCAGAGGATTAAGGTGCTAAATAAGTTTACCTTAGATTAAGTTTTTTACATTTATTATAAAAAATCCTTAGTAAGTTTCTTTTTTAATATTTGTTGTACTTATAACTTCTATAGGCGATGTATAGCATAAAGAAGTTATAAGTAATAATTCAGCTAGCTTGTGAGTTAAGGTTAAAAAATAAATAAACGGGAACTCACCAAACAATACACTTTATTATTATATTTGTAGTGGTGTCACTGTTGATGACAATAAAATATATTGTTTTGTAGGTTCGTGTGTAGTTATGTATTTATAAAACCGCCTGGTAAACGGTAGGGGATATCTACCCGGAGTAGAGATTTACCGCTTATGAAGGCATGGGAAAGGTTACGAGCATAGTTAGGGTCATAAAAACTGCTGGTAGATGGTAAGGGATATAGCAGGAAATCATGGCACAACATGCTGTCTACTGAGAAGAAGACAGGTGTCTACCAGCTATTCGGAGTAGACATTTACAGCTTGTGAAGGACTGAGAAAGACTACGAACATAGTATAGGACATAAAACCGCATGGTAGGTGGTAGGGGATGTAGAAGGAGATCATGGCTCAACCTGCCGTCTACTAAGGAGAAGACAGGTGTATACAATCTACCCGGAGTAGACATTTACAGATCGTGAAGAACTGGGAGAGACTACAAACATAGTAAGAGGCATAAAACCGCCTTTTAGATGATAGGGGATATAGAAGGAGATTGTGGCACAACCTGCCGTCTACTGAGGAGAAGACAGATGTTTACCATTTACCCGGAGTAGACATTTACAGCTTGTGAAGGACTGGGATAGACTACGATCTTAGTAAGGGGCATAAAACCGCCTGGTAGATGGTAGGGGATATAGGAGGAGATCGTTGCACAACCTGCCGTCTACTGAGGAGAAGACAGGTGTCTACCAGCTACCAGGAGTAGACATTTACAGTTTATGAAAGACTGGGAAAGACTACGATCTTAGTAAGAGGCATAAAACCACCTGCTATATGATAGGTTATATAGAAGGAGATCTTTGCATAACTTACCGTCTACTGAGAAGAAGACAGGTGTATACTATTTACCCGGAGTAGACATATACAGCTTGTAAAGGACTGGACAAGGCTACAGCTTGTTTTGTAGATATTGGGTTCATGAATTATATATTGTAAGATCTCTGAATCATAATTGTTGTTCGTCATATAATTAATTTTAGCCAATTATTCTTTGATCACAATTTAACATTAAAATACAGAAAAAAATTACAAAAACTATATAATAACAATTTATTTGATGAAAACAATTATTTTTGAATTTTATTCGAACGTAAAGCTTCCTCCAGAATAAAGACAGACATTTCTAGTTAAAAAAACTTAAATTTATTTTTCATTATTTCAAAGTCCCTTCAACTAACTGACGTGTTACCATCTACTAAAAGGGAATGATTTAGGAAAAGGGGAGAAATTGAGTAAATACTACCGGCCGCAAGGGTTTATGCAGGATAAAACAATTTGAAAATAAAACCCGTACTCACTCCATTACGATTTGGAAATGGATTTGTCAGGCGGAAGCGATTGCCTAGCCAAAAAACTTTTGGAGTACATTTACACCGAAAAGGCAAACATTTTAAAAATAAATGCTATTTGTCACTATTCTAACGCTTTAGATATGCTACAAGTTGACAGCGTGAGTGTATGAATTTGTTCTAACTTAAATACATTATAATACTTGAACAATTGTATTACAAAGGCTAAAGCTGAAATGTTCTCAGAGGATTAAGGTGCTAAATAAGTTTACCTTAGATTAAGTTTTTTACATTTATTATAAAAAATCCTTAGTAAGTTTCTTTTTTAATATTTGTTGTACTTATAACTTCTATAGGCGATGTATAGCATAAAGAAGTTATAAGTAATAATTCAGCTAGCTTGTGAGTTAAGGTTAAAAAATAAATAAACGGGAACTCACCAAACAATACAATTTATTATTATATTTGTAGTGGTGTCACTGTTGATGACAATAAAATATATTGTTTTGTAGGTTCGTGTGTAGTTATGTATTTATAAAACCGCCTGGTAAACGGTAGGGGATATCTACCCGGAGTAGAGATTTACCGCTTATGAAGGCATGGGAAAGGTTACGAGCATAGTTAGGGTCATAAAAACTGCTGGTAGATGGTAAGGGATATAGCAGGAAATCATGGCACAACATGCTGTCTACTGAGAAGAAGACAGGTGTCTACCAGCTATTCGGAGTAGACATTTACAGCTTGTGAAGGACTGAGAAAGACTACGAACATAGTATAGGACATAAAACCGCATGGTATGGTGGTAGGGGATGTAGAAGGAGATCATGGCTCAACCTGCCGTCTACTAAGGAGAAGACAGGTGTATACAATCTACCCGGAGTAGACATTTACAGATCGTGAAGAACTGGGAGAGACTACAAACATAGTAAGAGGCATAAAACCGCCTTTTAGATGATAGGGGATATAGAAGGAGATTGTGGCACAACCTGCCGTCTACTGAGGAGAAGACAGATGTTTACCATTTACCCGGAGTAGACATTTACAGCTTGTGAAGGACTGGGATAGACTACGATCTTAGTAAGGGGCATAAAACCGCCTGGTAGATGGTAGGGGATATAGGAGGAGATCGTTGCACAACCTGCCGTCTACTGAGGAGAAGACAGGTGTCTACCAGCTACCAGGAGTAGACATTTACAGTTTATGAAAGACTGGGAAAGACTACGATCTTAGTAAGAGGCATAAAACCACCTGCTATATGATAGGTTATATAGAAGGAGATCTTTGCATAACTTACCGTCTACTGAGAAGAAGACAGGTGTATACTATTTACCCGGAGTAGACATATACAGCTTGTAAAGGACTGGACAAGGCTACAGCTTGTTTTGTAGATATTGGGTTCATGAATTATATATTGTAAGATCTCTGAATCATAATTGTTGTTCGTCATATAATTAATTTTAGCCAATTATTCTTTGATCACAATTTAACATTAAAATACAGAAAAAAATTACAAAAACTATATAATAACAATTTATTTGATGAAAACAATTATTTTTGAATTTTATTCGAACGTAAAGCTTCCTCCAGAATAAAGACAGACATTTCTAGTTAAAAAAACTTAAATTTATTTTTCATTATTTCAAAGTCCCTTCAACTAACTGACGTGTTACCATCTACTAAAAGGGAATGATTTAGGAAAAGGGGAGAAATTGAGTAAATACTACCGGCCGCAAGGGTTTATGCAGGATAAAACAATTTGAAAATAAAACCCGTACTCACTCCATTACGATTTGGAAATGGATTTGTCAGGCGGAAGCGATTGCCTAGCCAAAAAACTTTTGGAGTACATTTACACCGAAAAGGCAAACATTTTAAAAATAAATGCTATTTGTCACTATTCTAACGCTTTAGATATGCTACAAGTTGACAGCGTGAGTGTATGAATTTGTTCTAACTTAAATACATTATAATACTTGAACAATTGTATTACAAAGGCTAAAGCTGAAATGTTCTCAGAGGATTAAGGTGCTAAATAAGTTTACCTTAGATTAAGTTTTTTACATTTATTATAAAAAATCCTTAGTAAGTTTCTTTTTTAATATTTGTTGTACTTATAACTTCTATAGGCGATGTATAGCATAAAGAAGTTATAAGTAATAATTCAGCTAGCTTGTGAGTTAAGGTTAAAAAATAAATAAACGGGAACTCACCAAACAATACAATTTATTATTATATTTGTAGTGGTGTCACTGTTGATGACAATAAAATATATTGTTTTGTAGGTTCGTGTGTAGTTATGTATTTATAAAACCGCCTGGTAAACGGTAGGGGATATCTACCCGGAGTAGAGATTTACCGCTTATGAAGGCATGGGAAAGGTTACGAGCATAGTTAGGGTCATAAAAACTGCTGGTAGATGGTAGTGGATATAGCAGGAAATCATGGCACAACATGCTGTCTACTGAGAAGAAGACAGGTGTCTACCAGCTATTCGGAGTAGACATTTACAGCTTGTGAAGGACTGAGAAAGACTACGAACATAGTATAGGACATAAAACCGCATGGTAGGTGGTAGGGGATGTAGAAGGAGATCATGGCTCAACCTGCCGTCTACTAAGGAGAAGACAGGTGTATACAATCTACCCGGAGTAGACATTTACAGATCGTGAAGAACTGGGAGAGACTACAAACATAGTAAGAGGCATAAAACCGCCTTTTAGATGATAGGGGATATAGAAGGAGATTGTGGCACAACCTGCCGTCTACTGAGGAGAAGACAGATGTTTACCATTTACCCGGAGTAGACATTTACAGCTTGTGAAGGACTGGGATAGACTACGATCTTAGTAAGGGGCATAAAACCGCCTGGTAGATGGTAGGGGATATAGGAGGAGATCGTTGCACAACCTGCCGTCTACTGAGGAGAAGACAGGTGTCTACCAGCTACCAGGAGTAGACATTTACAGTTTATGAAAGACTGGGAAAGACTACGATCTTAGTAAGAGGCATAAAACCACCTGCTATATGATAGGTTATATAGAAGGAGATCTTTGCATAACTTACCGTCTACTGAGAAGAAGACAGGTGTATACTATTTAGTCGGAGTAGACATATACAGCTTGTAAAGGACTGGACAAGGCTACAGCTTGTTTTGTAGATATTGGGTTCATGAATTATATATTGTAAGATCTCTGAATCATAATTGTTGTTCGTCATGTAATTCATTTTAGAAAATTATTCTTTGATCACAATTTAACATTATAATACAGAAAAAAATTACAAAAACTATATAATAACAATTTATTTGATGAAAACAATTATTGTTGAATTTTATTCGAACGTAAAGCTTCCTCCAGAATAAAGACAGACATTTCTAGTTAAAAAAACTTAAATTTATTTTTCATTATTTCAAAGTCCCTTCAACTAACTGACGTGTTACCATCTACTAAAAGGGAATGATTTAGGAAAAGGGGAGAAATTGAGTAAATACTACCGGCCGCAAGGGTTTATGCAGGATAAAACAATTTGAAAATAAAACCCGTACTCACTCCATTACGATTTGGAAATGGATTTGTCAGGCGGAAGCGATTGCCTAGCCAAAAAACTTTTGGAGTACATTTACACCGAAAAGGCAAACATTTTAAAAATAAATGCTATTTGTCACTATTCTAACGCTTTAGATATGCTACAAGTTGACAGCGTGAGTGCATGAATTTGTTCTAACTTAAATACATTATAATACTTGAACAATTGTATTACAAAGGCTAAAGCTGAAATGTTCTCAGAGGATTAAGGTGCTAAATAAGTTTACCTTAGATTAAGTTTTTTACATTTATTATAAAAAATCCTTAGCAAGTTTCTTTTTTAATATTTGTTGTACTTATAACTTCTATAGGCGATGTATAGCATAAAGAAGTTATAAGTAATAATTCAGCTAGCTTGTGAGTTAAGGTTAAAAAATAAATAAACGGGAACTCACCAAACAATCCACTTTATTATTATATTTGTAATGGTGTCACTGTTGATGACAATAAAATATATTGTTTTGTAGGTTCGTGTGTAGTTATGTATTTATAAAACCGCCTGGTAAACGGTAGGGGATATCTACCCGGAGTAGAGATTTACCGCTTATGAAGGCATGGGAAAGGTTACGAGCATAGTTAGGGTCATAAAAACAGCCTGGTAGATGGTAATGGATATAAATGGAAATCATGGCACAACCTGCCGTCTACTGAGGAAAAGGCAGGTGTATACTATCTACCCGGAGTAGACATTTACAGCTTGTGAAGGACTGGGAAAGACTACGAACATAGAAATTGACATACAACCGCCTGGTAGATGGTAGGGGATATAGAAGGAGATCGTGATACAACCTGCCGTCTCCTGAGGAGAAGACAAGTGTATACTTTATACCCGGAGTAGACATTTACCTTTTGTGAAGGACTGGGAAAGACTACGAACATAGTAATAGGCATAGAACACCCTTTTAGATGGTAGGGGATATAGAAGGAGATCGTGGCACAACCTGCGGTCTACTGAGAAGAAGACAGGTGTCTACCATTTACTCGGAGTAGACATTTACAGCTTGTGTAGGACTGGGAAAGACTACGTACATAGTAAGAGGCATACAGCCGCCTGGTAGATTGTAGGGGATATAGAAGGAGATCGTGGCACAACCTGACGTCTACTGAGGAGAAGACAGGTGTCTACCATTTACTCGGAGTAGACATTTACAGCTTGTGTAGGACTGGGAAAGATTACGAACATAGTAAGCAGGCGCGTATCCAGCGACTTGCTTTGGGGGGGGCGATCGATGCATTCCATATATATAATATGTGTGTGTGTGTGTGCGCGCGCGCTCGTGCGCGTGCGTGTATGTAAAAACATAGAACAGAAAAAGTTCTTTCTACGCTTGCATTAGGAATCGGTAACGTGATAAAGATTCGTAGCAAATTAGACTTTTTAATAAATAATTATTCCAGTTTCGATAACACTTATGGCTAGAGAATATTATTAATTTTATAATAAGTTATTATTATAAAAATTGTTTATTAATTAATATAAGTAGTTATTCTTCCAACACGCTTACTAGCGATAAGCTTCACTAGCGCTATCTGTTGTTAAAACGTTTAGACGTTTACGAAGGTATGCCGAGGAAATCCGTCACATTTTCAAATTAAAAATTAAAATTTTATTTTTAATTTACAATAAAAGATGAATTAACTTGGTAAATTAAGTTAAAATTCGAGCGTATTTATAAACATAGATTAGCATTTGATAAGTGATTCTATTTTTGTAATTATTCAAAGAGCATTACAATGATACAAAATTATTATTATATTTATTACAGTTAGGATTTTATATTTGAGAATATATATTAATTTAATTATTGAAAAAAGTCCTAATTTAATAATATATATTGTCGATTTTTAACCCAAAGTTCTTGAGGGTTGGGGCCCATCGCCCCCCCCCCTTGGATACGCGCCTAGTAAGGGGCACACAACCGCTTGGTAGTTAGTAGGATATATAAAAGGAGATCGTGGCACAGCCTGCCGTCTACTATGGAGAAGAAAGGTGTATACTATCTACCCGGAGTAGACATTTACAGCTTGTGAAAGACTGGGAAAGTCTACGAACATAGTAAGAGGCATAACACCGCCTTTTAGATTGTAGGGGATATAGAAGGAGATCATGGCATAACCTGCCGTCTACTGAGGAAAAGGTAGGTGTCTACCATTTACTCGGAGTAGACATTTACAGATTGTGTAGGACAAGGAAAGATTACGAACATAGTAAGGGGCACACAACCGCCTGGTAGTTGGTAGGGGATATAGAAGGAGATCGTGGCACAACCTGCCGTCTACTAAGGAGAAGAAAGGTGTATACTATCTACCCGGAGTAGACATTTACAGCTTGTGAAAGACTGGGAAAGTCTACGAACATAGTAAGAGGCATAACACCGCCTTTTAGATTGTAGGGGATATAGAAGGAGATCGTGGCACAGCCTGCCGTCTACTATGGAGAAGAAAGGTGTATACTATCTACCCGGAGTAGACATTTACAGCTTGTGAAAGACTGGGAAAGTCTACGAACATAGTAAGAGGCATAACACCGCCTTTTAGATTGTAGGGGATATAGAAGGAGATCATGGCATAACCTGCCGTCTACTGAGGAAAAGGTAGGTGTCTACCATTTACTCGGAGTAGACATTTACAGATTGTGTAGGACAAGGAAAGATTACGAACATAGTAAGGGGCACACAACCGCCTGGTAGTTGGTAGGGGATATAGAAGGAGATCGTGGCACAACCTGCCGTCTACTAAGGAGAAGAAAGGTGTATACTATCTACCCGGAGTAGACATTTACAGCTTGTGAAAGACTGGGAAAGTCTACGAACATAGTAAGAGGCATAACACCGCCTTTTAGATTGTAGGGGATATAGAAGGAGATCATGGCACAACCTGCCGTTTACTGAGGAGATGACAGGTGTATACTATCTACCCGGAGTAGACATTCAAAGCTTGTGAAGGACTGGGAAAGACTACAAACATAGTTAGGGGCATAAAACCGCCGGGTAGATGGTAGGCGATATAGAATGAGGTACTTGTGCAAGGCCGTGCACCCTAATCAGACCTACTGTTCGTGGCTATAAAGAAGAGTTTACCGTTATAGCCCTTTTAAAAAAGGGATAGAGATTTATAAAGCTAATTAGGCGTGACTGGAAGGACATAATGGTCCCTTAGCGCTGAGAGTAGGAAGTAGACCTGCAGGAGATGGTTTATCCA